>JAVQJG010093971.1:0-50020 GCA_036024015.1 Craterocephalus amniculus | reverse complement strand
CTCTCTCTGGCATCCGCCACTGTGTAAACAAACCGAAGGAAAATCCTGCTGACGCGCGTCAAGAGCGTTGACATTTCTTGACAGTCTAGACTTCGAAGCGCGTTAAGCGCGTCTTCATGCTGGAAATCAAGCGTCGGACATTAAAGTGACCATGCGTCGGGCTTTGAGCGTTAAGCGCTTCTTTGACGCCCAAAAAGCGTTTGGTCTGAACGCAGCGTTATTCCTTTTTGGTTTGGGTTAGTGCAGCACCTTTTTTTGTTAGTTTGACTACATTGGCTTGTTCTCCCTCTGCGCTTTTTGTCACTTTGAGTCACAAATAAACCTTGTTAAAACCTTGCAAACCGTTGAAAATCCCTCCTTTGTTTGTCCCTTCCCTCCTAGCAGAGCTGGGACGTAACAGTCAGGATACTAGAAATTCAGTAGTCGGTACCAATACCAGTGAATTTACACAATACTCGATACCTAAATCGATACCAGGGCAAAAGAAGGTCCTTATTTTTTCAAGATAACCCCCACCTTTATTATTAAAATATTGATCTCTTTACAATGTATAAAGTTGAACAAATAAATGAATAAATTGTATGCACTGTAATGAACATTTACTATAATTAACAAATAAAGTATAAATACAATAATAAAAAACCATTCTGTAATGTCATGTCCTCAATATAGAACAGAAATTAACAATATTGTGATTAATGCTTTCATCACCATTAAAAAATTCCAGCAGCCAGGGACGTAAACATGAGCAGAATAAAATATAAATACAATAATAATTAAAAAAAAGTTTGTAATGGTTTTAGACTATATCTTATTGATTTACGGACTTTGTGGATCAGCCTTCAAGAATTTCATTATTTTTACGTCACGTTATGCTTTGAGAACTCCGAGATACTGAAAACTGATGGTGCTGCGGCGAAACTACAGAAGCAAACCGGGGGGAGCGCGTTCCCCGCATATTCTGCGCCATGTGCGGTGGCGTGATGCTGGATGCATTGGTGGCCGCCGCGCGCTCGCACGCACATCCAAGAAGTACAACATGCTTACGGTTTAGGCTCTAAAAATACACTAAATGATGTAATTGCGAGTAAATTATGGCCGCTACCCACTCAGGACACTTGCATTACATTAGACGAGCAGTATGGAGGAATATTACCAAGTTTTTGCGGACTTTTATGGAGCGTCTACGAGCGGAGGCGGAGCAGCTGCTCCCGCTGCCCTCGAGGAGCTGCCTTCACTGAGCTGTTTAGGTAGCAGCTGGCGGATGTCTCACGTCTGGTTTCTTCGGTACCATCGGTACTACTGGTACCATGAAAATACAGGTACCGACAGTACGACAGTAGCACTGGTACCAACTTGGTACCGAAGTACAGAGTATTGTGACAACACTACACTGATGTGCCATCTAGGATGAGCTGCACTACCTGAGCAACATCTGTGGGTTGGAGACACGCCTCATATGGTGAGGGCGAGGGCGCTGGCAAGATCCAAACATGACCAAAAATCAGGCAGAAAGCATAAAGACAGAAAAATGACCTATTGGCCACCACGCAAGACCATTTCTTTATAGTGGATCTCATTTCCAACTATCAACTATAAATTCATCCAGTGTTTCAACAAGACCATAACCTGACATTAAGAAAGCATCAAAGTTATAGTGCATCTATAACAAAATCAAGAAGTACCTAATGGGTTGAATTTTGGTCCGTTCTTCCCATTTACTGAGCCATATTTTATTTCTATATGTTGTTCCATATGTCTATGTATGGCTCCCCAACTTAAGGATGGTATTTCACAAACATACAATCTAATATAAACAAAACAACACAAACTTTGTTTTAAATAAAAACCACTAATAAAGCAAAAAAAGCATCTGTGTGATGATAAATGGAGTTTAACAGATCCTTTGGCTATTTATTGTAAGAGATTTACCTCTGAATAGCTCTCTGAATTCATGGCGTAGTCTTCCTCATTCTCTTCCTTCAGCTCCAACTCCGCTTTACTATCAAGCTGCAACAAGGGAAGAGAAATTAGCAAGGAACAGGTACGATATGAAGTGAACAAAGATTTTTTTTAATCTGAAATAATTTCCAAGATACCTTTGGTGGGTAGACCAAGTTTAGAGAATGGTAGAGTCTGAAGTTGACAAACCCGAGAAGAGTTGTGTACAACTCTGTGAAAGTTGCCATTACTCTGTAGTCGACATCCGTTGGATGCTAACGGAATAAAGAAAAAAGGCAAACAAAATATATTTAGCTTTATGTTTCAACTTAATAACTTATTCAGCTCATACAAACTATTTATACATTATGTGTACATTTCTCAAAAGAAGAGATACATAATGATGTGGCAAATTTAAGTCGATAAATTAAAGTATTATTTTTTATCTCTAGTTTGCAGTATATTTTGGAAAATAAATATGAATTAGATTTTGATAATTTACATTTAAGCCGGAATTCTTGTTTCACTTTGTGTACTGTATTTCATTACTGAATCTGCATTTGGCCATCATGACAACACAAGGTAGAAGAAAACGTTAATTTATAAAGACAACATACTATGTTATGTGCCATTGGGTGGACAGGCATGCCTATATCAGTATGGCTTATCAGTAAAAATAAAAAATAAATTATCAGTTGAAATGAACGTGGTTCATCCACAATGCGAGCTCACAAACTGCTTGAAGGCAGCCAGTAAACTAATAATTTTTTTTTCTTTGTCCTGTTTGCTGATTCAGGTCTCAAAGCTGTCAAATCTGTGCAAACCTTCATTTTAATCTCATGGTAATAAAGTCATTGCTGGCATATTCCCCAAAGACTGCATCAATCTGCACTTACATCATGGGAGAACTGATATGGCACCAGCCATGTAATAAGCTGTCCCATCACCTCAGCTTGATAATATATTCCCTTGATGGAGATGAAAACCTATCAGGAAAACACACACAGTGTTTAATGTATTAACAGAACACAGGTAATGCCATGACGCATATCAAATCAAACTGTGACTTAATGACCAGTTCCTTTGCCAGTTATTGTGCAGTGCAACCTTTCACCTTTCGTAGAGCCCGAGCAGTAATCACAAAGTTCATCCACTCCACAGTGAGTCGTCTGCACAGTTTGATCGTTTGCACGTGGCATTTTCCCGTCCTGGCGAACGTGGAGAACAGGAAGCACATACAAAGGGCATCATCGATATCACGGAGGGCGTCGATGAAGGAAGGGTACCTGCCAGGTAGGAGAACACAGATAAGGTTGGGTTATTTGTTAAATGATTCATACCCTAAAGAGGAACAAACAGCTGATATGTCCTGGGCTGTGTCTGAAAAATGATGGTTTTGCAGTTTATTTTAACCTTCTTTGATGTATGTGACACTCGTCACCTGATGAAGAATCTTCCATCAGAGAAATGGTGCCAGTTTTAAATTTTTAGGTTCTTCTTACTGATGCAAATTGATCTAATAATACATTTACTTCTTGCCTGCAATGCATTGTGGTCTATATTGATCCATCAAGGTACCATTGATCATCACTACTGTTCAAGATGCATTTTGGGTAATTTTGAGCGTTTTTTTTGCTCTGGACATTCGGACGCCCCTACAAAAAGGTGTCACCTTTAGGGCACTATGTAGGGATTAGGCTTCACATTTGGACACAGGTTTTTGATAAAAGTCCCTCCATCCCATTTGACTTCACACAGGAAAATCTATCAAGCTCAACTCTGCCCTCATATGTTGATTTGGAAACATGACAGTCTCACCTCTCTTTGACGATGTGATCCAATTTATATGTCGGCTTGTTCTCTTTCAGTCTTTGCACTGCGGACCACTCTGTCTTTCCATAGGCCTTCTTTAGCTTACGGACAAATACCTGTTGATATAAAACAAAAACATTTTAAAAATTAGATCATGTTGCCATGACTTATTTAGATCTAATCTGGGTTTATTAGATAGGCATTACTATTGACATTGATTATTGTTAAAAATAAACATTCATAGATACTAATCAATACTTAAATGTAGTATTGAGTTAGTTATTACTCATGATTAATTAAAACTAAAAATTTGGCAGAAGAAGCTTGTTTTGGGCGTGTAAGTGCCTTGTCACAGCGGTGAACCAAATTCACCCAAAAAAAAAAACACTTTACCCTTTTTATTTATGAAGTTTCTGAAAGTTTTCAATCCTTAAATTTTGGTGTATACTCTTTACGAGGTGGGAGCAGTTATGCTCCGCACCTACCACTAAGGAAGAGGAAAATTAGGAAAAAGGTGTAGTAGTAGTTATAGCATTTATTCAGTGTTGCCAACTTATATTCTGCAAGTTTCAGAACTTTTACTAAAACAGCGACTAGCAACAAATCTACCAACTTTTTCTGATATTATTGGAGACATTTGGATTTATGATCTGAAAGAACGTAACATGTACTCTCTTCTCAATGAGCGGCAGTACCTGCAGCCAAAAGCCCTCACAAAAGACAGGAGATGTTCATCTCTGATGCCATTACTAAATGAATCAATCAAAGCTGCCACTGCCTTATCCCGCTCTGGCTTACAGTCAGATATCAGATATCACTGTGGTAAAAACATTTAGAAAATCAATCTTTTTAAATGTTTCTTATTAATATAGTAAAAAAAACTAGGTAATCTGAACTAGCTTGATTGTTTTTATTGTTAATTTGAATTATTCTCAGGTACTTTGAAGAAAAGGACACCTAATAACTGGTGGTTGAAATTTTATTATTAATTACTTGTATTTTTGCCCTACAGGAAGCAGTCTGAGAAGACTATGTTTGCATGAGCTAATAGTGCCTTAAAATTATGCATGCATTTTATTATGTTAATGTATTTTCTAATACGCATTAATAACTTTTTATTTCATTGCTTGAATTGTGTTATTTTGTGGTCAATTGGAAACAGTGTTAAGTAACATAGCTATTGGTTTGAAATTATTTTAACAGCAAGGCGTTTGGGTTGGTAAAAATCTGGTTATACGATATCTATCACAATACAGGGGCAATGATATGATATATTGCAAAATATTGCAATGCTATAAGTTAGATGATACATTGCAATTTTTCTTTGCCAGAATTTGATTGCAAGTAAACTGTCAAACACTTTCTCTTGATGTACAATGAATACAGAAATGAAAATTGGCCTTATTAGTAAAGGTTTCAAGTAGTCATCCCTGTAGCATCAAACATACAACCACTTGGGCAATATAAAAAGTATGTAGCTTAATATATAACAAATATATGAACGATAGTCATGCTTATATAAAACATATACATTTATTATTTAAAAGTATTATCAAATGAAGGATGCTTGGTGCAAAATCATAATACTTTTACTGTTTTACTTTTAACATATACATTTATATAAATCTAAATTTGAAGTGCTTAGAATCCCCCGCTTTTTTCATAAAAAAAAACTTCAGGATTTAGAGTCAGTATTTGCTTTTTCTTTCTTGTAAAAGTTTATACAGCAATGTAAAGGAACTGGGAGAAAGAATATTATTCTTTGGAATGAGATATGTTAAAACACAGTCGTCATTTAAAGTACCTTGTACTCCCTGAACTTGCCAACAATTGGTTCATGCAGCAGAAAGCGGATGTCTTTGAGCAGGTAAAATGTTCTCGGGGCAGTGGATCCCTTGTTGACCTTCTTCTTGTGTTTTGGCTCATGGGGATAGATGCCTTTTAGGATACATAGACGTCTGAAAAAAGAAAAAAAAATTACTTGCCTTTAGTATATTAAAATAGTATTTACTTTGAACCAGTTGGATCTCCACATACAGAACATCAACATGATTTGGGTCAAACAATGTCAGATAATAACATCTGACTTTCTCGATCCAGATTGTAATCCAGATCACATTTAAAATGTCGTTTCTTAATCGAATTTCTCACATTTATAGAAAAGACTGTATCGTTGCCAGAATGACAGATTAAAAAGACTTCCAAAAAAACAATCATATATCATGTAATCGGGCATTGTGTGGTACCTGAAGTCTGCGAGGCTCAGCTGTAACTTCTTGCGTGCTCGGTTTCTGGTGATGTAGTTGGTTGCGGCGCCCCTCTCATACTGCAGAACAAGGACATGTGATTATATTAATATCGTACATAGACCGTCAACTTTTTCGTCGCATTCATAAAATACTACAAACGCAAACCGGTACCAAACGATTGACTATATCAGAAAATCAACTCCAGCTAGCTCTGGTAGCTACTTAGCTTCATAACTGTTGTCTTTATGTGCTTTACTCTGACTTTTGGAGGAAAGCGACGCTTACCTTCTTCTTTTGAATTCCTCCCATTGATGGACGATGAGACGCTTCAAACGAGGGAAGGGAGACGTAATTACCTGCCTAAATAAAATAAAAAATGGGCAGCTTACAAGCGGACAACACTCAACAGCATATTCCACTGAGCCCCACGTGTTGTTTGACATGCGCAGGATAGTCATACTGGAAAGCAACCAGGACCCAGAGGGTAACCTTTTGTCTGCCTGTATACAATCTCGTTTTCTGATTAAATGAAAATATGGAAAATACATACGTGTGTACGTACTGAGTACATTTTCTTCAAAACCCCATATTGGATGCAATAATAGTATGACTGCATTATTTTATCAGTTTATGAATTTAAAATAGAATATCATAGGTATATATTTACCTAATTACATAACCAACTAAAGCAAATCAACCAATGAAATTACATTAATTTACTTAACTATATTACCTTATATTGGGTTTTATAAGAAAAAGATGACTAATAAACATCAATAAACATAATCAAAGAATAAATAAAATAAGGTTAGTTAATTCACATAGCTGCACATACACATTTACAATACTATGCAAAAGTTTAAAAAGTTTTTTAATGAGCATGGGAAAATCCTTTTCATTGTTAAAGGAGTATAGTAAAACTGTACTTTGGCATAAAAACTGAAAAAAAAAAAAATTTTTGCAGTTTACATACACTCACAAGACTCAGATGATAAACTTAAAATGTACACTTTTAATCTTTACAGATGGCTAGCTGGAAATGTAGGAATATAGACAATGAAGTCAGAGGACATTTAGTTACACAGCTTTGTGTGTCATTATATTCCATAGGAAACAGGGTTCAGAAAATCAACCTTTTCTCTCTTGTAAAATTTTAGTCAGCAATGTAAAGGAACTGGAAGAAAATATTTAACATTTAAGCCTATTAATAGAAAAAACATTATTGTGGAGTGCAGAAAAATAATTAAGAATTATTAAAAAACAACATTTTAAAATAAATTAGATAAAGCAAAAGAAAAAATAAATCCTCAAAGAAGACAGGATAAAATGCACAGCATAAAAAATAAGCTTTTAAAAAAAAACATTGACAAATAGGAAAACACTTAATTTACATTAATTGTCTTAATCTGTAAAATGATCATGGAATTTACATTTCA
Organism: Craterocephalus amniculus; assembly: GCA_036024015.1. Classification (NCBI taxonomy): domain Eukaryota; kingdom Metazoa; phylum Chordata; class Actinopteri; order Atheriniformes; family Atherinidae; genus Craterocephalus; species Craterocephalus amniculus. The sequence continues at coordinate 42,582 of JAVQJG010093971.1, read as the reverse complement.
ACCATTTCTGAGCCCCACCCCTCATCCTCTCCCTCACTCACTGGTACCGGGGATGCTTGAGTGAAATGCAGACTGGAGCAGAGCAGGAACAAACAGTGAGAAAGAAAAATAATGTAAAAAGGCAGAGGTAGATTCAGACAAAATAGACTCAAGCACATCTCCAAATATGAGTGAAGTATTTGAAACTTTCGTCATGGGACTGCGTGGCTTTTTAAAAGAGTACTTCCAAAGTTTCTGGGACTATGAGACCCCCAAAGTGATGGTGGTTAAAAACAAAACTCTTGGAGTCATTTACAGGGCTGTTCAGTTTCTCGTGATCACATATTTTATCTGGTAAGTAATCAGCATGTTTGTATATTTGCATGCCCTGTAAATGCACGAAATTCACTAGCTATTTAGCTTTTCTACATTGCTTGTTCTTGGATATGTTCAAATTGAGGTAAAAGATAGTGAATAAAAAATATGGATTTTCCATCAGTATTGAATTGTGTCTTAAAGCTGCATAAGGAAGAATATATAGAAGAACTTCAGCTTGGTATTCTCACTCCGTAATTTCTGTTGTATTGGTTGTTGCGAAATGAGATATCCTCCCCTTTAAGTGTAAATAGATATCAATAAAAAAAACATCAAAAGAAAAGAATTCCTAGATGTGAATTTTCAGAGATCTGATGGGTTTTTTAAAAGATTTTTAGTGCATAAATCTTTTTATCGAAGTGCGTCATCTTCTTTTTTCACTTCAGCAGAGGGCTGAACAGCTCTTGAGTAACATGATACCTGTAATTACATTTCATACTGTGGAAGAAAATGTGACACTGCCTCCGTCTGTTCTATCATCCACAAAGGTACGTTTTTATAAGTCAAAAAGCATATCAAGAGAGTGAAACCCGTCCAGACAGCTCTATTTACACTCGCATGAAAGGCACAGCAGTTCATGGAGATGATATCCTGGACACTGTGGAGTATGCTCGCCCCTCAGAGGTGAGCTGAAAATAAACGTTGCCTGAATGACAAAATTATCCCTGTGAAAGCAACAAGTTAGTCTTTTTTGTTTTTTCTTTTCCATATAGGGTGGTGATGTTATCAGTACGATGCTGAGAAGAGAATTCACTTTTGATCAGAGGCAAGGCACCTGTGCTGAGGTTAGAGGCCAACTGAAGTCCCTTCAGTATGACTTTACATAAGGAAGCTATTACACAGACACTTTCATCCTCAAATGATAAAGATCTCTTTTTTCCCCCTTCAGTATTTCAATGTTGTCAATGCCAATTGTACAACAGACTCTGACTGTGTCGAGGGAGAGGTCAACTTTGATGGCCACGGTACTGTTATGACATCTTACATCATCTTTCTGTACACTTGACTGGTTTGTACTCGACATAACCTTTCTCTTATTAAACATTTTATCACAGGGAGGAGGACTGGAAGATGTGTACCATACTACAATCATACATTCAAAACCTGTGAGATCCAAACCTGGTGTCCTATTGAGGAGTATGCTGCTTTACGGTAAAACAGATGATTTATAAATTTCCCTTTTATCCAATAATCCAGCAGAGATCTAATCATACTTCTGCTTAACCCAGATATTTTAACAAATAAACAAATAGAAAAATAATTTAAAGAGTGCAAACAAATGAATTATGTGGCTAAGAAGAATTTAACATTTTAAGCAAATTCTGAATGAAAAAAAAAAAGAAAACATATAAAAAAATAAAATACCTTATTACCTTATTGTTTAAGAGGAACATGAGGGACACCTGAACTTCTGACAAAAAGCTTTCAGTCAACCAGGTTCAAGCCAAGAATTCCTTAGTGCAACAAAACTATGCCTTAGATAAGGACATTGATTATTTACTGTCTTCAACAGAGAACCACCATTAGTGGAGGCCGTCAATTTTACCGTGTTCATCAGGAACTCTATCCACTTCCCCAAGTTTAAAGTGCTGAGGTAGAGTCTCTCTCACAAAATGCTTACACTCATAAAATGCAGAAGTTGATGTTTTTAATTCCTTAGATTTGCACACATTAACAATAATAATCCTGTTGTTTTATTTGCAGGGGGAATATAAAGGATGGTCACTTCAAGACTAGAAAGAGATACCTCAACAAGTGTCATTACCACGAGGAGAAAGATCCCTACTGTCCAAACTTCCGCCTGGGTTACATTGCAAATCAAGCCAGAGAGAATTTCACTGAGCTTTGCAGGACTGTAAGTGTTCCCCCTGCTGTGTACAATGTGTCTGTGGTTTTAGTAATGAGGATTTTCTTCTGTCTGCATTACATTTTTAATCATCCCATTTCCTTCCTTAATCGTGTGACAGGGAAACTGCTCCTTGTTCAACAGAAGAGTGAACTGTGACCGGCCAGACAAGCAAAGTTAGACTGATGCTAGTGAGGGTCTTAAAGACAAACATGACATAGTTGCTTATTAAAAAGATTGAATTAAATTAGTAATTTAGTAAATAAATGCTTTACAAATTTTAAAAGATTGGAAATAGAGGATGTTAATTAAATTCATTATAATAAATTCACTTCAACTAATCTTTGGTATTTGTATTTAAGGAAAATGAAAATAGCCAGATTCTACATTTTGTAGAGATATGTTTACAACTGTCTAAGGATATGCTACATATAAAAAGAACATACTTTCAGTTTTTTTTTTTTAAATATGTATTTATATATAAATATATATTTTGCTTGAGGCATGGTTGACAGATGTGTTGTCACATGCCATTAGTAAACCAGTATGTGTTCAGGGAAAGGTCTGGCTTTCTTTCTAACAGAAAGCAGATTGCCAAAAAAAACTAACTGGTGACACGATGCCTTGGAGTAAATGCTGATTTCAGATATTTGTTATGCTATTTGTGTTCAGGGAGGAGTGATTGGTGTTTTCATTAACTGGGACTGTAACTTGGATCTGGATCCTTCACACTGTAAACCCACATATTCCTTCCGCCGTCTTGATCTGCGAAAGGATACGGGCAACTCTGGTTACTACTACAGGTTAGCACCAAAGTCCAACACTTAACTTTTACACCTTCCATCTTAACTACAATATGTCATGATAAGTCTAATTGTTTTTCATGATGGGTAGGTTTGCCAAATATTACAGTAAGAATGGAACAGAGTCTCGGACACTCATCAAGGCCTACGGCATCCGTCTGGATATCATAGTTCATGGACACGTATGGCAATTCTCTTTTATTAGCAGCTGTTTATTGTGATTACCAGAGTGTAACTGTGTGTCATTTCTGTGCAGGCGGGTAAATTCAGTCCCATTCCAACCATCATCAGCACAGTGACTGCTATGACCTCAGTTGGGATTGTGAGTTATCACAACACAACTTAAAGGGGTTAAAGACAGGTCTTCCCACCACAAGCTATTTATTTCAATCTATTTCCTATTTCTTCTAGTGTACCATTATCTGTGATTGGATCATGCTGACATTTATTGACAAGAACGAAGTCTACAGTGAAAGAAAGTTTGATGAAGTGAGTGAAAAGCACTTTATGTTTTACCATAATTCACTATTAAAGGTTTGCTTTTTCACATACTCATATTAATCTAATCCCAAAAATAGCCAGTAAACATATGAAAAAACTTAATTGCCGTAGTTTACAACTATCCACTTGCCCGACTTTTTTCAGCCAATGCTTTTTGACATTATAAAGGTTTCTTTTAGCCACACATTGAGGGATGCTGGTGTGCTTGTCTGTACAGAATCTCTTCTATGTGAGGTATAATTTTCTTCTACAGGTGATTAAGGAGCCAACAGATCACATTCCCACGGAGCTCTTCTACATCAGCAGCTATGGCTCGACCCACTCGGACTTATCAGACGGCGTACCACTCTGATGCTGCCCCGCTCATCAATCATCAAGTGCATGAACTCACTTCCTCCTAACGACAGAAGCAACCACAACAGCACTGAGTGGTTTCTGAGGTGTCTGCAACAGCTCGTTGATGCAATCATAAAGATGCGCCGTCATTAGTAGGAATAAACCGAGAGGACCAGATGCCCCTGGGACACCTTCTGAAATCCAGCTATTGTAGTTCTATAAGTGTAACTGAATATACAGCAGGTTAAGCTCATGTATCATCTCTAACCTTTATGGACTTCACTGCTCACCACTGCAATGGCACCTGCTTCTCTCCATGTTAAGAATAATGCTAACACCATATAAATAATTTTCTCAGGATAAAAAGAACCAATCATTGTCACAGGGAGGGTCATACAAACCATGCTTATGTATTGCAAACACTCACTCCAATAATAAATGTTCTTTATAAACTCGTCCCAGATAGCATTTGTAGTACATTCAGGAAAATATGCATGTTATGCTTAAAAGATCAAAATGATACAACATTACTCTTTATTATTTAACCTGAAGGGCAGAAGAAGCCGAACAGAAAAGTGTGCAGAATGATGAGAGGATATGCAGGAGCAAACTGTGAGGAGCTGCACAGAAGACAGTAATCAAATAACGCAAACATTTCCCATAAAACGGTTTCTTTAACAAGATTGTGGGGGAGTGTGAATCCATCTGTATGCCTGAGAGCATTACAAATGTCAGCGGTGAAATTAGACTCAAGGCTTGTGGATCGATGCCATAGTGAGCAACAGACAGCTAGCTAGCTCCGGGGTTTAGAAAATGATGTTTATGTTAATAGAAGGACGAACTTCAGTTAGTTTAGGTTAAACATGAACAGAAAGATAGAAATCTAAATTTCCTATTTCAAATCACTCCAATTCCTCACATGGGTCATTATAAATGTACGGTAGGGGTCAGCGTGCCCCTCTTAAATCTAATAGTACATCAATTATCTGAAATGTGATTACTTGCATGGCAGACAGCCATCAGCAGTCAGTCCTTTGTTAAAGTAATGCAGGTGTTTGAGCTCAAACCACAGTGGTCCAATCTGACTGTATCAACAACTGTTACGGTTTCCATATTGAATAAAATGAAAAATAAACAAAAAACCAAAATAAACTGGATTACTTTTTTTACCACTAGTTCAATAAAATGAAGTCTCACTCTCAGACTGTAAATTATTAGCACATAAATTCCTCACTTAACCTCTTAAACCCCAATCCTCAATCCTAAATTGCATAGTTTTAATAAATTGAGTGTATCTCTGCAACCACTAAGTCTTTTTGAATTGTCTGTGTCATTTTGAAGGAAACACTTGTGAGATTCTTCCTGATGTATAATTATCAGTATATGTGAATCTGGTAATGATTAAATTAAGATGGAGCAGCACAAATATTTGAAATTGTGTCTAGGGGGCCAAAAAAATCTAAATAAAGTGATAATTCTCATTTTTGGGAACTTAATGAAACACTTGTGATCATTAAGTTATACACATGACATTGGCAAGTGCGTCATTGCTGACTGACAAAATAAATGTGGAGTCGCTGCTGTTCAGATTAATGTAGTTACACAAAAGCTGCCGAGGGCTGAGGAAACTCTATGAGGCTACAAATTAGTAAAAATATCCAGGATAGATGGAACTCAAGGATTAGCTTTCCTATTAGCGCCAGAGCTACAGTCTCTAGCCCAGAATAAAACAGACTAAGTTTAAACACATGTACAATTTATTTATCAAAATTACCAAATATTAATTCAATACAAGGCTTGAATGAGGCACAATCTAACATATACAGAGCAAACATTTCCCACCCAGCCTGCTTCATCAGTGTCCTCATATTTCATGGCAAAGCTGGCAGACATTGTGGCTGGAGAAATGCATCAGGTTTCAGCGATGTTTCACAGGAAGTGCTGGACCTCTGCGTCGCATGTCTCTTTTACTGAGCACTCTGTCTGATCTGAGGGCTCATCAGCAGCAGCCAGTCGATGGTCTCCTCCAGAAATCTCATGTTGTAGTGGGACGCTATGTTCTGAAACACAGCGATCTGCTCGGAGAAGCTCTGTAAGCAAAAGAGAAAAAAGGGCAGAGTGAAAAGGAGCTCATCACATCCTTGCATTGCTAAACTCAATCATGTAATTTGTTTGAGTAGAAACCTTGGCTGAGAAAGTGAGGTGGAAGTCTCCGGCACATCCGCAGTAGAGGGGCATGTTTGCTTCCTTCACCCCTTTGCATTTGGCACACATCTTAAAATCAGAAAGAGTTTCAGGTTGAGACAAAGCTCAATTTAAAGGCAACAAAATAACCAATGAAAAAGGAAGTCTAACGGGACGTGTTGCTATACTTAACTGACTAAATACAACTCAGTTCATTGTGTTCCTAAAATGTAACAGATCATTTAGCAAGAAGGCCTGTTTTAGATATTGGCCTGTAGAGCTATTCTTTTTTCTTTCTTTTTTTAACATTTGTGATGCTTTCTGTGCACCAAATACTCATTTTTAAAACAAGACTTGGGATTTACTGGGAATTAGTATGAAATCCTTGGAACAGCCATAGTGCACCAAGTGTCTACTTGTGAAATCTGTAGCAATTTTTTGGAGAAGAAAGAAATTTATTTTTATTGCTTGCAGTGCACTTATCTGAGTTACTGAAATATTTTCTCCTATCTAATCAACCCATTTCTGTGAATGGCTTAACATAATAAAACTGTATTATTAGTAAATTAATAACACCAAAATTTTCCCAGAGAACACTGAAATGAGTACAATGTTTTTGACAGGATCCATATCAAACATCCAACAAATATCACCTGATTTTTTATTTGAGGTTTCCTGCATGTTCAAATTATTTAAATTTCAAATGAATGACTGCAGATGGTAACTTTTATTATCCTACAGACAATTCAGACAGAAAAAAGGGCACAAAAGAGCAGCAAAACAAAAAAAGAAAAGCACAGAGGCTGACTAAGATGCCTAAATGCTCTGGGATCAAGCTCCAATCATGAAAGTGAAAAGGTATCTGGAGCATAGCTTTAGTGACATTCAGTTCACCTACTGCTTTATCATGATTATACTTGAAACTGAATTCAAATGAAATAAACTGGGAACAATACTCAGATGTGCATCATGTCAAACATTTGAAGTCTTTATCTGGAGCACAGTATCACCATGTCTTATATTTTTATGCTCAAACTGTCAGATGGGTATTACTTTGTTTTACTCACCAGGTCCTGCAGCGTGTAGCTCATAAGTTTCTTCTGCAGAGCTTCTACCAGAGCCATCTCAATGGACTCAGTCTCATACTGTGCCTGGCAGTTTGAGCAGAACCACTGAGGCAAGACGGCCCCATCCTGAAGAAAACAAAGCGTATCCCTTCACATCTCTGAGTTTAAGCAAGAAGCGTTATAATGCAAACACGGTGTCCTAATCCTGTCGCTGTCAGTGTAAGGTGCTGCTTACCTGTGCCACCGACGGGTCCTTGCAAAGGTCGAGGTCCCGGCAGAAGTTGCAGTGGTGGCAGATGACTTCTGGCAGGACGTAAGAGTTACAGGGGTCGCGGAACTGGGCTTCCTCTGAAAACTCACCCACATCCACGAGACGCAGGAGGTCTCTTTTCAACTTGTTCACCTGATTGACAATGTTGGCGTCAAGAGAAAGAACCTAAAGAGAGAAAAAACAGAATATAACCGAACTTAAAATGATAAATGGAGCAAGAAAAACCCAATACGCCGGTGAAGTGGAGCCCAGCAGCACACCTGGCAGACATATTTGACAAACTCCAGTCCGGGGTTGTTGAGCGGCAGGTGTGAGCCAGGCAGGATGGGGAACATCTCTGAAGTCTGGGTCACACTCCGGGTTCCCGTCACCTTTTTCTGGATTTTCTGAGTGATGGTGAAAATGTTCTGCGTCAGCTCGCTGGCCACATATTCCTGGGAGAAGGAGATCATTCCTACAGAGGGAAGTATTGATAGTAGTTTAATAAATATGAGAAATAGCCCAGCAGCAGCCGCTTAAACAGCACCCCATCCTACCTGGAAGAGCGCTGGAGTCCCCCAGCGCCTGCTGGGAAGCCTGGCTGCCTCCGCGTCTTTTGATCGGTGTCGCTCCCGGAGTGTTACGTTTGAGCTCCTCCTTCATGCTGTGGTAAACCGCAGCGATGTAGGCTGACAAGCGAAGGATGTGTGTTAGACTTCAGCACAAGAAAAGCTGAGACATGAACACACTGACATGTGCAGATGTTGCTTTTTGTTCATATTTCATTTTACCCGAGACAATCATGAGAAAGTATTTTTGACAGGAGGCTGTTTGGGGAAGATATTGCATGATATTCCAGCTGCTTTCAATGAGCTCCTCCACTTCCTCCGCCTCTTCATCTGCGTTTTCTTCTTGAGCATTGTCCTCATCTTCGTCCTCGCTCCCATCTTCATTTCCCTCGGCTCGACTGCCCTTCTTCTGTTGGGCTCCTTCCTAAGAATGGCAATCATAGAGAGAGCATTCAGCATGTGTAACTTTAACTAATGGAAACAAACAAGTTATTTTCAGATTGTTGCACCTCTCCATACAAGATGCTGGAAGGCAGTTTCCCCTTCACGCCTCCATAGTTGGCCGGATCCATCCACATCAGGAACTCCCAGCAGCGTGAGAAGGAGATGGACAAGGAGTGGAAGATTTCTCTGGAATGAATACTAGATGGGAAACAAAAAGGAAATTTGTCAGGTCTCCAGCAATTAGACAAGACTAAGAAGAGTAAACTTTCAAGGAGCATGTAAGGAAATAAAATATCCACCATGAGTCAGAAATGTTCCGAAACTTCACTGTGTAATTATTACTTCCATTAGAGTGAAGAGCTCAACTTTAAGGCTTGCTTAATTGAAATCACTTCCCGTGATGGAGACCACAAAACCATCAATGGCTTCTGTTTGGGTAAGTGTATTTTTCCTGATTTCAGGGTTCTGGCCATCATTTCAGACAACAGAAGATATAAACAGAAACATCTGTTGACTCAGCTCACAATCAAAGAATAAATATTCATCTAGATACTCAAACCTTTAGCAATAATATCAAAGTATTCCACCAATACAAACATACATTAATGTAAAAAAGTAAATCAGAGGTTGGAAACCCGTAAATGAATCCTAAAGTAATAACATTTGTTTACATATAGCAGATAAAATCTGACCTGTTGGTGATGTATTCCACATAGGTAATGGCGTCACCGATCCTCCGTTTTTTAGTGCACAAGATGATCCTGTTGAAGTTTCCGTACACTACTGTTGAACCCAGACGTTTGAACTCTGCCACCAATCTGACAGCAGAATGGGAGGCAAATAAATGGAAGAACAGCCAACTTCAAATGTGCCCATTCTTCCACCGGTGGATACTTATATTTAAGAAAAGTTAAATCATCATTGTTGATAAATAGTCTGCACTTGTCAATATTTCTATCAGGAATCTAAAAACCCTGTATCTATAGTGTTATGTAGTGTAGAATAGATGGTGTCTTGAACTATACAAAAACTTGTTTATTCAGTCTCATTTTGAATCCTTGCTTTAATGGAAAAAAAACAACCATAGTTTCAAATGGGGGGTAAAAAAAAAAAAAAGCTTTCAAGATGCAGTCTGATAAATTGTGAACATGTTTATAGTAGAAATGACTTGGCACTTACTGAAGAAAGACTTTCTTCATCATGTTGAGCAGGGTGCGATGCAGAGCTGGGTCGTACAGCAGAGAGCTTGGAGAGCGCAGCCAGCGGTAGAAGTGCATCACCTGGTTGTCCGCATACACGTTGTGGTACTGTGTGATCTCCCTGACCCATCCAACCACCATACTTTTTAATATCCTGCCCCGAAAAGGGTTTGAAAAACATTTTGAGCAGATGCTCGGGATAAGGCATTGAAAAAAAGTCAAGATTTGATGCAATCCATTTCCTCAGCTAGGCAATAATATTTTTTTATGAACTGGCTTGGGAATTGGCTGAATTGAACTGAACTAACAGAGCATGGTTTCTTCAATACAGAAATAAACAATAATGGATTAGATTTCTATAGTGCATCATTAATGAATCTCACACACAAACAAAGGTGGATTACACACCTGAAGGTGTTTGAGCAGAGAGCTGTTTCATCGTAGCTAGCCAGAGCATTTGCACCCTGATTTCCCGACATCATGTCCTCCAGCGAGGCTTGCTGAATCACATCAAAACTGATGCCCAGACTGGATCCGCCCTCCATGTCGTTGACATGCTGCGACTGGAGGATGGTGTTCACTGCCAAGCTCTGCAGGTCCAGCTCCACACATACTGGGAAAAAAGGAACAAAATACAGAAACTCAGAAAGAGAACCTTCGGTAAGCAGCTGTTTACCAAAAGATCCGGGATGTATTTGTACCTGTAGAGTAACATCCCTGACAATTGATCTCCACAGAGCCCCTGTCATCGTTTTCCATGACCAGTCGACTATCGTCAGCTTCTTTCCCTCCAAGGTCCGGCCTGGCTGTGGGGGAAAGCCACAGCAGGTGGTTGTGTTTCCGTAGATGTCGCGCCAGAAACAAGTCTGAGCCAAAAATGGACACATCCGGGGGCAAGTTTCCCACAGGTAGGTGGTAATACCTGAAAGGGAGACGTGTTATATACATCTTTATAACCATGCAGTGAGATTATAAATGCAGAAGCAGGCAGGGTGAGCTGCTCGTACCTGGCCATGTCAAAAGCCTGCGACAGGCAGCTGTCCAAGTTCAGATAGTGTCGGATCATGCGGCGGGCCCCGTGGCGCTGCCAGTCCAGCACATTATAGCTGATCTCATCCACCACATGCACTGGGACGACTGGGAACTCCTCAAGCACCGGCATCCCTGCTGCCAATCGACGTAACTCCCAGTTTGATTGCACAGCAATGAGGGTCGGCCCACGCCGCTCCTCCTGCAAACAGACAAGCAAACACTTGCTGATTTAACACATTTAACATCCATCTCTCATCCTTAAATTCAGTTCACAGCTTCAAAATCACCAAGTGAAAAGTACATATTTCATAACATCAGGTGCTACAGTTTTATAAGTGAGCAGTGTATTTACCTTGTAGTTAAGCAGGATGCGCTGCAGTGCACGGGAGATAGCCTTCATATCATTTTCAGCTCGAACCTCGAAAGTGTGTTTCTCTGGAGGCAGGAGGTCCTCTGTGGTCTTCTCCAGGAGGACGGTGCGCTCAGCGGTGTACAGGTTACTCAGGTTGGGCATCTGGTTGCTTCGCACCTAAAAATAAACAAGTAAAAAAACATGAGCATTTATCTTTGCAACTGGAAAGCAAGCCATAGTGATATTAGAAGTGAGAGGAAACCTGCAGGAAAAACAACTGGTCCATACTCACCGTGTCCAGGACAAAGATATGAGCTTTGCGCTGAGAGGGGATGAACAGGCCAAACAGAGCCTTGTGGCCCTGGGCGTGATGGTACAGATACATGTGGCGAACACTCCCTGAAATGACAGCAGTCATGCCAAAATTGTTACACAGAATAAAATTCAAGTTATCAAAATGATTCTTGTTATCATATTCTACATGCACAGCGCAAGTTCAGGACAGAGAAAACCCAAAATGATTATTAAAGACAAAAAAAGCATCATTCTGTGCGATAATCTTAACATGAGCTCAAGATGATGGGTGGATCTTAAACAAGTCTTACCAGGTTCCAGGTAGCTGAACTGGGCCAGAGACCTCATTTCCAGATGATCCAGATCAAAAGTGTCGGCCTCCCTGCCGGCTAGATCCCTCACGACATGTCGGTTGACCATACACACACATCCCAGATGCACCAGTGCACGAAACAGCAAGGGGACCTGAGAGGAAGAGAAGCTCAGGTCAATTACAACTTTTATATGGTTTATACAACAGATTAGGGCTGGACGATAATCTTTCCTCAAGATTCGATTCCTCTATGATTTTTTGAGTGCCAATCCAATTTATATTGCAATTGCAGATTTTTGTGGCGAAAAACAAAAAAAAATCTTTTTGCTAGTTTTTTTTTCTTAATTTCAATTAGTAAAAAAAGAACACAGCAGCAAGACCAACATTCTGGGCTATGGCGCCTGACAAGAAGGAAAAAAAGATCAATTGAAAAAAATAATAATAAAAACTAAATTAAAAATATATTTTTAACATTTTCTGCATTTATTTGAAAAAAGATAAAGATTTTTTAACAAAAAAAAAAAAATCCATTCGAAATTTTTGATATAAAAAAACCCTGATATTCGATTTTTGGATAACATTTTCCCACCCCTACAACAGATTATCAGCATAGAAAGCTAAATTATGCAGGACATAAGCAACCGTGTGGATGATATGAAGACACTGGATGTGAATAAATACTAGCCTGTGTTTCATAGACGCCTTCGATATCTGGCGCAGAGAGGTCTGCATTGATCTCATTGATGTGCTCCTGGTACATGTCCTCCGGCACAGAGTACTCGTAAAGGTAGTACACCACGTTGGAGCGAGGCAGCATGCGATTCACCTTCAGTCACACAAATGTAAAAAAACGATTTGATGAGCTTGTAGTTATTTTAACATTTGCTGTGAATGCATATTTTTTCATTCTTGCCTTTTTATATGTGGGTCCTTCCTCTTGTTTTGGGACTTTCTGGTTGACGTAGAAGACTCGTGGGATATTGAGTTTCATGCAGTGGAGATCATTTCCAATAACGGCCCACAGCTTGTACAGACCGGGGTGACTCGTCTCTGCAATCTGAGAGGCAGGGAAACGGACTTTATGTCACATTTGATTGTTTTTAATAATTAACTTAAACTGTTGGTGTCTTTGCAACACCTGCACGATCTGCCATGGCATGTCCAGGATGCTGCGCGCTGTTCTGCGGAGGAAGCTTCCCAAGCCTGTGGTCGGGCCGTCTCTGATCACACCTCCACCAACTGGCTGAGCTTCACCATCAAGCAGCTTCCTCCTCTTCTTTCTCTCCTTCCTTTGCCTGAGCTGCAACTCCCACTTTTTCTTATGGTAGCGCAGCCACACCAGACGCTCCTCCTGCACAGCAACACGGCTGTTAATACCTTTTCTGACACCATCTCTGTGTAACACAGGACAGACTTAGAGCAGGTGCATTGGCATTGTTTCATTCCCACCTTAGTTGCTCCTGTAGGCGGAGGAGGTCCCAGGATTTCTCTCCAGGACTGCGTGAGCTCCACATCCTGAGACTCCGCCTGGCTGTCGCCTCCCTGCGACGCCCGCTTCCGCTTGGTGCTGATGAGGATAGCCGGCTGCAGAGGTCTGGCTGGTGTTCCAAAGTCCTCTATGTCTGCGGTTTGGCCTGCTTCTAGAGCTTGATGAAGCACCTGGAGGCAGCAATACAGCAGCATGCAGGTTTATGAGGAAAGACACTGCTTGAACCGAAAAGAAACTTTCAGTGTTGAGAGAAAATTTCGCCTACCTGTCTCTTGCCTTCGCTGGTGAACAGCTCACTTATTTTTTTCTGTTTGTAGATATCGTTTTTCTCAAGGAGTTTCTTATGAAGCCAGTCAGGATGCCTCACTCTGGGAACTGGATTCTTCACCTTATAATGAACAGAAGCCATTTAAATTTACGTCTAAACGAATGGTGGTATCTAAATTATTCTCAGTTTGGAATTAAATCTTCAACCTGCTGCAGAGCTGCAGGGATGGTGATGATCTTCTGGACTGCACTACCCAACCTCTCGATATAATAGCTCCAATCAAGGATCTGGAAAAGCCAAAACAAGCAAATGTGAGAGATAAAAGATGGCACAGCCAAATTCACAACCTTCATGCTCAGTCCGCTTTTCTTCTTCAGTTCAAAGCTGTTCTTCAGACTCACAGAGCGGATGTCCAAGTCATGCAAGCTGGGCATCTTCAACCACTTTCGTAGGAAATGTTTCTTTACACTTGGCTCTGCCTGGAAGATGGCCAGAGGAATGGCCCTGATGGAGAGACACACGCATCAGTTGTTGCTGGATCAAAGGTTTTTTTACCTTTGCCCATACCATAAAAATGACTTTTTTTTCACATTTATTGGGGAAAAAAAAGTCTAGCATAATTTTATGCGGTAAGTTTACACCAAGAAATGCATTATAGCCTCCATTTATGCAGCAGCACTGAGGCTGGTAGATGAAACAGCATAAATACAGACATAATCCGGACAGTATGTAGACAATGTTAAAGAAAGAGTAACACAGTTTTACAGTTTATCAACAGACGCTACAGCTGCAATGATGAGCGACTGTCAGGATTAGTTTATTAAAATGACTCAATGTTGCAAACAGATGTTACTCTTTAACATGATATGATTTCTTATTTTCAAAGCTATAGCAGCACCTTTCTGTAACAGGGGAGCCCTCAGGTTTACGCGAGATGATGTAGCGGCAGCTCAGACCGGCATCTTTCACCATCTGATCTCCCAGGAACTCTGCCAGCCTCTTGGCTGTGCTGATGGAGGTGGATTTCTGCTCGCCGTAGTCCTCAAGCTTCCTGGACATTGAGCGGTTCTCTGAAATCAGTTCGAACAGCTCCGCATCTGGCATGTTGGCAGCCTGAGAAACAAGTGAAATCAATTCGCTTTTTGTGAAGAAAATAATGTTTTGTTTTTTTTCCTATAAAGAAATGTTGAAAAAAAAGCGAGAGCGCTGTAATAAACCATGATGTTTTCCAGCATCTCTTCTCAGAGACTCACCTTGCTGTAAAGCACATCCAGCCAGTAGTCTGCCACTTTGGCCACAGATGCATAGACTTCTTCCAAAGTTGTGCCTTTGAGGAAAGCTTCAAACACAGACGACTGGAAAATCTTAATGAGCTGAAGCTCCCCTCTCCTCTTCACCTCGAAACCTTTCAGCTCGGCCAGAGAGCCATCCTCATTAAACACAGCGTACCTCAAAAGAACAGAGACATTAAACCCCTGTTCTAACATCCTCCAACAAGAGAAGGCAACCCATTCAATAAACCGCAGCTTTATCATCCACTAACAGGAAATCGTTTTAAAAGAAAGAAAAATAATGAACCACTGTCATACCTCTTCTTCAGCTTCTTGCCTTCCTCTTTCGAAGCGGGCAGGATCATAGCCAGGTACGGTCCATCCACCTCGAAGAAGATGCTGTTCTCTGATCGGATGTTGTAAGTGAGAGAGGCGGGGTCGACCAGCTCGTGGTACTGATCATTGGTGAATCCCTCCTTCACCATAATGTTCAGCATGGCCCCGGGGTAGGAGATGGTCACTTTGGGCTTCTTCTCATTACTCGTCTTCACCACAAAGTTCTCAGGGAAGGTGTTGGGTAGGACACACCAGATACCATCAGTGTCCAACTCGAGGGGACGCCTGAATCACAAAGAGAAAGAAGAATGTGAGACAAACATCAACTTTTCTCTGACTTTGTGTGTAAAATCTTCCGTATCACTCTCACCCGATCTGTTCGATGAGCTCTCTGGCCTGAGTGATGATGTTGGCTCCAGTGTAGCACACGATGCCAGCCATCTCCATGGAGTACCAGCGGGCCCTGATGGAAACACAACAACAGCATGTGTAACACCGGCTGACTTCACAGCAGGAAAACGCTAAAGAGGTCAGATAACAGAGAACTCCTACCCTTTCCTCATGACGTAGCCATAGAAAGAGTTCAGAATACACTTGTGGGCCAGCTGAAGGGACTCGTAGAGAATCTCCATGTTTTTGCAGCGCTTCACCTCAGCAGCATCTCCGTTGTCCTGAGCTGCCGACAGTTTTTTCTTCCACACCTTCAACAAAAACAGCAGAAAATGACCTTGATGAGCAGCTGAGATGAAATGCAATACATGAATAACACAAAAGGAGAAAAAAAATAGTTTTTTTCTAAAGACTACTTTAACATACTTTGTGAAGTCCTTTGAATTCGTAACGCCGATCCCTGAAAGCTCGGACTGTGTCGACATAGAAGGAATTTTCCCTCTGGCAGATGGTGGTGACGCGCTGCTCCAGCTTAGTGACGTGCGTCTTCTTATAGGCCTTCTTACAGTAGTCTGCCACAGTAAAAGCCATGTTCAACTACGCTTTGAAAGGCAGCAACTTAGACTGATTCTTAAATAAATCTGATCCGGTACCTGCCAGACGTTTCTTCTCGTGTTTGGCCTGCTCCTCCCTGCTGAGAGTGTGGAAAGCCCGAGGGGGACCATTGGGAAAAAATGGCGGGAACTTCTCAGACTCGAGCTGCTGCTGGATGCGGTGGAACTCGCTGCGGCTTGCGGGCACTGCAGACAGAGTTAGACTCGTTTAAAATCAAAGTGAATTTAACTTGTTTGACTTTAACGTGGTCTCACTTATGGAGCACTGCCTTACTGATCTCTCCTCTCCACTGCCAGGCCATCCTCCGCTGACAGCTGGCACCAGGTTTGTTAAAGTCGCAGGCAGCACACGTAGCTTCATCAACCATCGCTGATGGCTACAAAGATAAAGACAAGGTCATGCATCCGAGCTGAATGTACTTTTTTCACTTTAACAAAATCTTTTCCTTTTGATTTTTAACTTTTACCTGCAGCCGGTTGGTCAAAATGATATTTGGGTACATTGCGCCGACATCCAGATGGTAGATGAGGGGGCATTCGATCCTGTTTGGAACTTCCTTTAAGGAGGTCAGCTTCCTTTTGATTTCCTCACACACCTGACACAATACCATTATTTATTAGTTATATTATAATTATAATTATATTATATTATGTTATTCCATGTTATAAAGATGACATTGCTGTTTTAACTCAAAAAGGCAACACGTCAAATATAAACGCCAACACACCTCATTAAAATTAGTAACTTGCTCCAGAGGGATTTTCTCCTCTTCCTCAATCGCATGACGCATCGTTCTCTCCACTCTTTGCAGGAGGAAGTCGAAAGCAGCGGGGTTCTGTAAACACATTGCACCAAATAGTGACTTTTAAAGCACCCAAACGTAGATAAAACATTGAGGATGCCAGCTTGACTACCATTCTAAAACGACACGGGATGTCACTACGAAACACTCCAGACTCCAGCGCCTCCACATGTCCGCCCACATAAGTCTCAGAGTCCAGGACGTGGCCGTCATCTGTCAGCTTGTTGAAAACCTGCTCCTGCTTGTTGGGGAACACGATGTTGGCATGGAAGGCCTGCACCATGAGCAAGGCCTCGCATAGAGTTCCCGAACCTTTGCGCAGCACCTGTTAACACATAAATCATGTGTGTTTTCTAAATTCAAGTATTCTTTCATTACACACAGGACTGATACAAACCTCATCCGGCTCCATGGGGATGATGGTGCAAAGTGCAAAGATGAACGGGTGAACGTATTTCATGTAGAGATAATATGTGGCCACAGCATCTGACACGGAGTAGGTGGCTAAGGTCTGATAAACGGAGAGAAAAAATAGTCATAAATAAAAAAAGATGTGCCTGATTAAATGGATAGATCTTTTTTTTTTTGTTTTCCCAGCTGTAAAGCCTGAATCCCATTTCTGTACCTGTGGCTCCTCAGTTGCCATGCGGCACATCTCCTCCGGGTCCAACTCCACTGGGTCGTAGCCCAGTTTAGCCTTTGCTGCTGCCTTCAGATTGTGACTTCCAACTGGCAAGTAGCTGTCTCTCTTTACCCACCTGTCCCCCACGGGACACAGGATGGGGATGAGAATAATTATAAATCTCAAAGTATGTATTTATATACTGTTTAGTAACATTATTTAAAGAGTGTCTGAAAAAATTCTGACCTTAAGCAGTCCATGTGGATGGCTTGACTGGACTTATACTCCCCCTGGCTGTCCTTCTGGAAACCGATCTCCTTATGCATGCTCAGTCCATGGAGGGTAGCGCGAGTCTCAACAAAAGGCCTGGCAACAACAAAACACTATGACCCTAAATCCCTAAATAATTAGCTAATGATTACATTATGTGTTCATAAATGTGTTCAAACTGAAAATAGCTACTCACCAATCAAAGAAGTCTCCGTTGTAGGTTACAAATATGTTTGGTTTGGTTTCTTGAACGTGATCAAACCACCTCTGAATGAGAGCAGCCTGCAGCCAAAGTCACGTAATAACTGGTAAATACACCAACATAACCGTACAGCAATACTGAAGCAAAAATAAAGTTGTGTTATTTCATTGGAGCATATCGACTGCAGTGGAACTACAAACCTCGTCATCCTCATTAAAAACAGTGAAAGGCCCTTCGTACTCAGGTTTGGGAGTAAACTCAAAATCTTCAATGTTCTCTGAGACAATCTCTCTGTTTGTAATTAGAAACCCCTGCAAAAAGGAAATAAAGAGTTAGTAAATCTGACCCAAACAACATGAACAGAAACAAACATGCAGAAATAGCCCACCTGTCCATCTATCATGTAGGAGATCATCATAATCTGATCCATCTCTGCGTCTGGGAATTTCAGTGGAAGTTTGGTGGTCTCGATATCAAAAGCCAAAACAACTGGGTCCTAAAGAAAGAAGTGAGCAGAAGCAGTGATAAAAGAAAAGCTCCAGTATAACGTCATTTCTCTGTATGGCTCTAAATGAATTGTGGATCTTCATTTAACAACATAAATAAATCTTCCTACCGGTCGCTCCACAAGGTCATCTCTACGTATAATCTCTGGTGGATAAGCGCTGCCTCTGTATCGGACGTTGTACCAGTGAGCCTGAACAAGAGCAGATCAGCAAGCATAAGGATCTAAAAAAATCTCTAAAACACAACTAGGACTGAAAACTGTTCTTACCACGTGGATCTTGAGGTCAATGGAAACCCGTACATGGTAAGGGACATCATACTCTCTCATGTCTACGATGTTGTCCAGCTGATCTGCGATACTCTTCAACGTCCCATCTTCATCTGCGGAGGTCATGCTGCCTCCTGCCAAGGCGCTAAAACCATCAACAATTATCAGACATCAAGAGAAAAGTGGAGTGACAGCGTGAACCTCGCAAGTACATGAAGGGCTTTACAGTGTTTACCTCGACAACATAGAGGTGTAGGCGTCATTGGACTGCTCCCTCTCTCTGTTCTTGCGTACAGCCGGAGCAATCTCACGCTTGACTTTGACAAGGTCATCCACAGTGTTAAATGCCAGCTTGATGTAGCTTCTCTTCAGGCCAACAAGATGGTTCGGCTGGGAAGAGCATACTGTTATCAAATCTCACTATTTTTTGCTTTGCAATCAATAATAAATCATTTGAGTGCTATAAAAAACCAAAGGTCACACTCTCACCAGGTCCAGGTCCTCTTTTGGGAGAATTTCAAGCTTTGCAACCTTTCCTTGGAACTTCTTAGACAGGTATGAGATGACTTCTCTGTCACAGTTCTGGAAGTAATATAGTTTTTATAGGTATTTTAAAACACGGTTACATGACAAAATGCAGGCAAAGCAGAAACAATGGTTATGACAAACCTTTTTAGTAGCAATGTAAAAATAAGGCTTGAAGGGAAGAGCCACCTAAAGACAACAAATATCAGGAAAAATGTTTTAAGTACAGTGTGAATGTCAAAGGGTGCACGTGGGCATCTCTGATTATACAAACCTTGAACCTGTTGCCATCCTCCTGGATGAAATAATAGTCCACAGCACTGATCATTCTCTTGTCTTCATCCAGGATCTCCGTCTGCAAAAAGACAGTAGTAAACCGCGTTAAGCACCGCCAAAAACTCCACCCGATTGATTACTCTCTGCGCGGACTTACAGGGTGCATATTCATCAGCCAGCCCGTTTTCTCCCCCGGCTCCTTCATCCTGTCAAAGCCGAAGCGGGCGTCTATCTCGTCGGTGAACTGGCTGCGCTCGAGCCGCTTGAGAGCAGACATCGACGAGCCATCATCCCTGGTTGAAACATGGAGCTACATTGAGATCTTATTTTCCACCCTCGACTTCTAATCTGCATCGCATTCACTAGTATTATTAATCTGTCAGGAGCAAATGCAAGGAAACTTACTGGTTTTCCTGGTCTCCACGTTGTCCTCGGTCCGACTTGTACCGTCCACTGTTTTGTAAAACCATCTTCTACCGTGGGATTTCCAGCTGCGGTGGAGTGAAATCAGTTAAAAAGTCACTAACTTTTACAAACGAAGGCGTATAGTCGCATTTGTGAAGATTTGCTGGTATTTGGAAGCCTTGTCGTGCGCTTCCACTTACTGACACGATTTGTGTGTTTTATTCTTTTGGCGCGTTTCTCCAGTTGCCGCGAGACCAAAGCCGAGAGCAGGAAGAACAAAGATCGTTTATTTAAAAAAAATGCATAACACTGCACCGCTTCACGTTTTTTTATATGATGCGAGTCTTCACTAGCCTGGCTATCGCGACTATAATGCGAGCATATATGGAGCTTGCGAATTTTAGTCGCGGTAGCCAGGCTAAGTCTTCACCGCAGCCGGTTGAACACTTACCCAGGAAATATAAACAAGCAACCCATATCTATTATGATGAGAGTGTATTTGCCACATAACCATAACAACCATTTGAAAGGAAGTTTGAAAGTAAGTAGAGAACATTCACATTGTGAGGCATCTTTTTGCAAGAGGCTTCTCTTGCTGTGTAAAAGCAGCACATATTTTATGGAAGACATTGTCAAACCTAAACTATACACTATTAAACCCCTATTATATTATTAGTTGAGCTTGTCTGAAACATGGTCATGATCACATATCACGATTGGCAAAATATATAGAGTGGTGAAGCATCTTTTTAAGAAACGATCTTTGAAAGTGGCTTCTTCCTGGGAGGAGCTCAGATCCTCCTTCCTCCAATGGGTATGTTTACTATGTTATCCAGGAGAAGGAGGTGTAGGACGGCAGTGAGAGGATGACAGAAACTGGACTAGTGGTGGTAGGTGACTTTGACACTAACTGCAGCAGCTGGCTTACAAATCTAACCTGTCAGTGCTTTGCTATAGGTAGGCTCCGAACGGATTATTGATTTTTTCCCCCCTGTCAAATTGTTTTGTTTTTAAATTTAAAACAATTCAAAGTTGTGTTAAGTTCTAAAATTCATGTCAATTAACCAGCTCCTTGGCTGGACAAAACAGCAGAAACAAACAGCTTGTCTCTGTAGGGTAGAGTGGACATGCTTTTACTGTTCAAGAGCTGACTTCACTAAGTACATCTCAGGTGACACAATCTGACCTTTAGTGTCCCCATTTTAAAAAGTAGAAGTCTATTGCAACTTATTATTTCTTATTGTGTTAAGTTTTGTGAGAAGATCAGTTTGTATATTTAGGAAAACTTGCAGCTATTAAGCCACATTAGTCTGTGACATTTTGTTTGACTGCATGGAGCTATCAACAGGAGCTCCATGTATTCTCCTCTGTTTGTCACTATCAATCTTTAATTGATATCAGCAGAGTCAAATACTGGAAATATTTACTTCTTTTGCCTTTTAATCATATTACACATAATACTGTATGACACTTCAAAACAAATTTGTGCTGTTTCATGGAGAAATCTCCTCAAATGATATGACTATGGGAAAGTGATGGCATCAAGTGGCTCCAGAGGACAAACGCCTCCTTGTGTGCCTCCTCCATGTGGATGGCATGATAACCATTCATGTTTTTAAATTTGTTACTCAGTTCCAGACTTGTGCAAGAAATGCACAGCTATGCAGATTAACATATCCTTCAGTTTAGTTTCTGAATGTTTGCGAAATGCTGTAAGTGGGGGTGTTTTCTGCCTCCTCCGGTTGAACTTGCCTTCTTTCCCAGCCTTGACCTTTAGCCCATATTGAAAAGCTACTCTTAGCTCTGAAGTCAGCTGCTACACGTGCCCTGTTTACTGGACCCTCGCCGGGAACTGTAGCCTGTTAGGCCCAGCTGGCATTTCGGGCTGCATGTTTGTGCTGATTATAAATAAGAGTCTGCACAATGTGATCATTTTTTGTGTGTGTTACCCAAGACCAGTTTTTCTCAGTTAATTAAAGACAGCAAGGCAGCATTACACCAGAATCTCATTGATTGGACTTGATTTTAAGTCAGTCAATTTTAGCCGGTTGTCATGTTATTTAATATAGAGCATGAACAAAATCACAATCCAAAATAAATCTTCCTCTGTAGAAAATTGCTAAACCACTAAACAAATGAAGTTAGATATTTAACAATACAGTAGAACACTACGTTGGGTGATTTTTACCCTCACTGCATTGGTTTTTAAATAAACAGATTTAAACCAAGGCTTATTGTCTTGTTTTTGTTTGATAAAAAACATAAACAAAACAAGGCCATTGCAAATATGTATTATATTTTCTACAGTACAAAAATTCAAAATGTAATTTTCCCAGCAGTTGGCAAGCAATGAGCCCAATGAGGCAACAACACAGAATAATGAAAAGAACGTTACTCATTCTGTCAAGGACACAGCAATGAGAAAATAGCAAAGGCAGCTCTTTCCTCATTGTGTCACATTGTTATTATGAGGAACAATGGAGGAAAAACTGAGGGTTGGAAAATCAAATAACTTTCTCTGAAAACTGCTCTTATGATCGCTTCCTAAGTTTGACTTCTAAAGCCCTCTGACACTCTGGAGGAGTGGTGCATTGTTCTACTTTGTAGTCAAGCCGACAAAACTATGGTTACAGGAAAACATAATTGGCAGAAAAAGCTAAACTTATGAGTAATTATCAAAATACACAAATGCAATCTTTCCCGACTGATGAAGTTAAAATACAACCTTTTTCCATATCTTGAAAAAAGGCTGTAAGGCTGTGGCACATGGAGACATTTACTAAAAATCACACACAGCAATGGAAGTTTTATGCCTGAAGACTGAATGCAAATTCCCAAAAACAAGATGTTAAAAGACCTTAACTGCTGCTGAAAAATGCTACTGTTATCTTTTCCATTCATGATATGCCCGTTTTGTTTTTGTTGCAGTCTGAAGAGGATGTCTGCAAATGCTCTTATTTGCAGCTTTGGGGTTAATCCTGTGTATAATATTGCTGCTGTGGAGAACTGAAACCAAGACAGTAGCGATGCCTGTGAAAGGAGAGGAGTCTCCACCTGAGTGTGGCTCCGCTGCAGCTAGTGAGGACACATCCTCTGCTCACACCCCACCTCATACAGACAAAACTTCCCCCCCAACAGTTCCTGCAACCTCAGTGCACGAGCATGACAATATTCCGGTTAACGGTGATTGTGTGGGTCTTGCAGTCAAAGCAGCGGAGCCTGATCCTCCGCAGGCCTGCTCTGAGGTAAATTCAGAGGAGCCACTGCTGCTAAAGACCAAGCAGAATCCCTTCAAAAGCAGAGGACCAATGCTCAGCTCAGGGCCCGAGGCGAGGGAACGACTCAAGTTCATCCTCGGAGCATCGGAGGATTACTCCTCAGACGAGGAAGTTCTGGTCACAAAGCCTCCGAGCGGTGCATCCCAGCCACCGGCTTCAGCCCTCAAACCTTCCACAGAGCAGACGCCCCCTGCAGCACCGCCACCCACCTCTTCAGTCATCAGGTAGGGCTGTTTCTACTTGCAGCAGGAACTAATGTCCAGTGTCTGAGGTCAGCCGTGGTCTCTTTTCTCTGTCATGTGACGTCATAAAGGTGAAAAGGAATGAAAGCTTCTCATTCACGTTAATACTAGTCTGAGGGAGAAATACAACAGGATTTCTAGGTCTGGAGGAGAATTTATCTGGTTTAAAATGAGTTTATCGTGTATGTCGTGTGTGCAAACGTGCTGCTCTGCACCTTGTCTGTAACTGTGTGTTATCACCTGACAGCATTAAGCAGTGTTATTGTCCCCTGCCAAGCATCTCGGCTCTATTATTGGAACGAGAGCCTCAGCAGTGACTTTGAAAAGCAGTGGCAGTATGACTCGGGTCATAACAGAGTAAACAATCCCAAAGAGATTTATTCTCTTTTTTTCCTCCTTTTTTTATTTTATTATAGATTTGCAAGTTAAGAGTTATGATTATTTCTGTACAGACTGTATCGTGCATGAAATAATGGAGGATAGGAAAGTTGTTTTTGTACGTATAGTTTGACATTCTTTGTTCGACCAGCTATGTGGGCTAGCAGTACTTATGGACATCATAAAGGAGAAAAAGGTAAGATCTCTCCTTCTGCAAAAACTTTAGAATTAAAACCATCTTTTTTACATTTTAAAAATATGTAATGCAAATTTTGGTTGTGTTTTTATTTCATAAGTCAAAATTTAGCTGAGACTGTCTTGGCGAGTTGGCAGGTTTAATTGGTGAAGAAATTGTAATGCAATGGATATAATGTCAGACACTTACTAATAATGTGTAAAAATGTTCTGAAATACTAAACAGAAAATAAGTCCAATCCTAAGCCTCATTTATGTTTCCTTTATGTATGTAAATAGGAAGGTCTGTGTCAAAAATAGTCAAACATCTCTCACCCCATACTTCTACACATCCTTTACATTGACATGGTTGCCAGGCAATACATCCATGAAAGGGCTGTGCAAAGTTTAGACTTCACATCCAAATTGTGACATCCATGTTAGAAATTAGTAAACATGGTGACGTTGGAGGAGAGCATGACACTCCACATTAAGAAGGAAACAAAAAAAAGTATTGTCAATTGCTGGCACTTGTCTATATGGCCATTAAATACATTGTGGCTTCTTATTCTTCTTCGTTCCTGTCACTGCATATCAGCTTCACTGCACAACAGTGCCCCCTATGATTCCTGATGGTACTGCTCCATTTGCTACGCCTGGTACAGCATGCTCGTGCAGGCTCTATGAGTACAGATGAAAATATGCAAATAAAGGACGCTATTTATATAAAGGGCTCCATACCTTTCTGTATCTTTTATGTAAATAGCATAGAGCATAAATAAGGCTTTTAAAAATATTAAAGAAATACGGCCATTGTTCACTTACCTGCAGTCCTAGACAGTTCCCTAATCATAGATTTTTTCTAAACTGTTCTTTTGAAATGACACTTTATGAGCATGTTTCGGATGTGAGTGAGAACTGCAGAATCTACCATATAGCAAGTTGCAATCAGAAACTCGTCCCGTTGTACAACAAAGCCTGCTTCATTGTGTATGTTCATATGGTAAACAATTGAGACTATAAAACTATATGGTTAATATTATTCCAGGGTGCACAGTGTGGTAATGGTTAGCACTGTCATCTCACAGCACCAAGGGTCCCGGGTGGAATTATGGCTGGGGCCTGTTCTGTTTGGAATAACATGTTTCCCTGTGCATCTCTGTCTGGGAACTTTGACCCACCCACCGATTTGATCATTTAAAAAAAAAAAAGACAAAAACAAGGTGAGCAATGTTTTCTGCTCTACCTTGCACGCACTTCTCTGATGATGTTGAGCAGAAAAACATCTATACAGTTGGATTTTTTTTCAACTGAGCCGCCCCCTGCTGGCAATTATTAATTATATCATTGGCATCTCTGTCTAGACCTCAAGGCTGGATTCATCTTGTGTGACTATAGCCTGATATTATACTGTCAACATTTTCGGCCAACGTATGTAATTTTATTTCATGAATTTTTATTTAACCCAACTTAAGGTCAAATTGGCAAGTGGTACCATCTTGTGCAGCGCTCTTGAACCCCAGAGCCCCCAAAATGGAGATATTTTTGAGCTTTCATTTTGTAGTTTTTTTTTTTAGCCCCTGGAGCACAAAGATTTATTTTAGACGAGATTTGATTTTTTTTTTGCTGCTCCATCTTCATTTAATCATTACCAGATTCAAAATACTGATAATTATACATCAGGAAGAATGTCACAAGTGTTTCCTTCAAAATGCCCCCAAGAGAATTCAAATAGACTTTGTGGTTGCAGAGGTATACTCAATTTATTAAAAGCAATCAATTTCGAGCAGAATTGCCTGGTTTGCAAGGGGTTAAAATTTTCCGCAGTTTTCAGTCAGTAATACAAGTTTAAGCATAGGGTACTACAGATTTTTTCAGCTGCGACGTGCAAAACATAAAAAAGTCAATCAGTAAATCCCTAGATATATTTAAAAAGTGCTCAAGCATTAAATCTGTCGGATGCTTTTCATAAATTCCGCCATTTGACTTTTTGATTAAAATGTTTTCTAAGTTTTATTAACGTTATGTCTGGTAAAAACATGCTGTTTCACTATGAACACAAATGAGACGTATTAGGTCCGAGCTGCAATATTTATATTACTTGCAGAGCAGCCAGCCTGCGATATGTCTCAGAGGAACTGAAGATATTCTGCTGCACATGTGGGAGGGGGGAAGGGAGGCACGCAAAAAGGAAGCACTATGTACAGATCTCTTTTGTTATGGTTTTAGATTCTTCTTTTTAAAACGTTTTCTGCCGCTATCAAGCATAAAACAGTGCAACGGGATGTAAAATGGACGGACAAAACTTATTCCCATATCTTCAGAGGTAAGTCCTGGAAAGAGGTTTGATGTCGCTCTGTACTTTGATACTTTGATAGCTGCAGTGTTTGGTATGTGGACAATTGGCTTCAGGTTATAGCGACAAAAATAGAGGAAAATGACACCGAGACTTTGCGCGAAGCTCTAACAAACGTTGGAGCTTCTGTAGACAAGTTTGTGATTAGGAAGTATTGTTCGTGTAGCCTCGCTGTTTACTGCAGTTCATCACAGCCATTTGGGTTCAGGAAACTGAAAAGAAAGAAAACAACCGCTAACAGTTTGTAACTTTTTGTGCAAGGCTGCGCAAAAACGGACCAGCAGAGGTACTCTGAGGCGTGGCATGCTATAGCTCAAGAATTTTTTTTCTTGAAATCCCTAAATCGTGACTGCGATTAGATTGACAACTCGTACAATAAAGACTGTGTCTTAAAAAAAGTCTGTTCGTGTCCTATTTTCCTGGAAAAACATCAGACGCAGGTCCAGAAAAAGTTTATCTGATGCCAGTTCAATAGCAGGTTGTATATCATCAGTGAAGTGTACAGTACAAGAGTTAAAGGTCAATTCTGCCCAGACTGCACTGAGCTCCAGATTTAAGGTAGTGCCCGGTTATGCAGGTGCCTTTCTGTCCTGATATGGGACAGACTTTACATGATAGGGACCCGGTGCAAATGCAACAAGAGGACGACCCAGGAGCCAGCAGATGACAGTGGTATGTGCTAATAAAATGTTTTTTCAGTCTACAATCTGTTTATTACCAAACATGGAAGAAATACTCAGTCTGTTTGGTTTAGTTCCCTAAGCAAGATATCCATGTCAACAAAGATAATTTTTTTAGCATTTTCACTATAAATGTTGCAAGAATCAGCAGTGAAACAAAAACATTAGTTTTAAACTTGCTAATTTGTTCTTTGTGTGTTTAAGATTTTTTTTGTTGTTGTGTGATTTATGTTCTCTTTTGCCACAAATGCAGCCAGATTGAGAACATACTTATTGATTGCACCAAAGTTTATTGATTTCATTTTTAACTCCATACAGAACATGCTAAATGCTTTATTACATAGTTCTATCTAAAATAGTTTTTATGCCTTTCAGGCCTAAATATTATTATTTTTGTTCTTTACTCCCACACAAGTGAAAGTGACTTAAGGAGAGGCTGAATAATTATATTTAGATAGTGAAATAGCATGGATTATTGAACATTCATGTTGTTCTTGCCAAAGCACACATTGCTGTACCAGCTACATGTGGTCACAACTTGAAAAGCTAGAATTAACCGGAATAAAGGTACAGTCTGCATAAGTGTGTCACACTGTTGACACGTATGCCTTTTGTTGGACCCATGACTGTGAATCTGATTCAAAATATGATTGATAAGAAGCACCAAGTGTGATAGCATTGGCCTAGTTTCTGCTGCCAATCATGCATTGAGCGTGTACAGTGAAGGCCTGCATGCATGTGTATTTCCAGATAAGGTCAGCAGAGAAGATTCTGCCCCACAACCTGTTTCTGCCTGTTGGGGAGGGAAACTGAACTTTGACTTTGGTTTTTGATTTCCAGTGCTGTAATTCACTTGTTTTGTCATGTGATCTGATTAAGCCCACTGATTGTGGTTTTTCCTCCTCTGTGGTCTGATGCTGGTAGCCCCGCTCTGGTCTGACACTATGGAGCATCATCTGGTTCATTTTGCAGATGTTAAATCTCTTTTTTTTACAGAGCAGAAAAGATGCAGGTGATTTGGTTTTGCTCCGTTGTTGCGTAAGATGGTTAACCATGAGCTTTCCTTTCCAGACCTAGCATGTCTGGTCCTCACTTAGTGAAAAAAGGACGTGAACACAGAAAGATGGATCTACCGAGGGACTTCACTGTGGCCTCTCCCGCTGAGTTTGTCACACGATTCGGTGGCAACCGTATCATAGAAAAAGTAAGAATGATCACCCCTCAGCTTTTGAAATGTTTATTTAATGATTCAGCCGCTGCTTCCAAATTGTGCCTTTTTATTTTCTGTTCCAGGTGCTTATAGCTAATAATGGCATTGCTGCAGTCAAGTGTATGCGATCTATTCGCCGCTGGTCCTATGAAATGTTCCGCAATGAGAGGACCATCCGCTTTGTGGTCATGGTCACCCCTGAAGACTTGAAAGCTAATGCAGGTGATTGTGAGCTTGATCAGCTATATTTTTATTATTTAAAAATTGAGAGAAAAGCAGTGAAGAATATGAGTTTATGACATGCGTTACTTTCTACCTTTTCCAGAATACATTAAAATGGCTGACCATTATGTGCCTGTGCCTGGTGGCACCAACAATAACAACTACGCCAACGTAGAGCTGATTGTAGACATTGCAAAAAGAATCCCAGTGCAGGTTTGTTTCCACCTTGTCTGTTGCTAGCAGGTAAAACTTTTCATCCTTTCTTTTCCCCCCCTCATTCACACATTATTTCCAAACTGCGTGGTTGTTTCTCTGTACAGGCTGTGTGGGCTGGTTGGGGCCATGCATCTGAAAATCCCAAATTGCCTGAACTCTTGAACAAAGCAGGGATATCATTCTTGGGTAAAGCAAGCAGCATTTTTTAAGATATTCCTTTTTTTCATCATGTCATTATCAGGTAACAACTGTGTTCTCTCCCAGGACCATCTAGTAAAGCCATGTGGGCCTTAGGAGATAAGGTGGCTTCTTCCATTGTGGCCCAGAGTGCTGACATTCCCACACTACCATGGACTGGATCAGGTAGGTCATTACCTGCCAAGTGGGCACACAACACTACGCTGCTGACATGAGGACACACATACTCACTCATACGATTCACGAGTGTTTTTTCTGCAACGCTATGCTCCAGGTCTGAAAGTGGAGTGGGCTGAAGAGGACCAAAGACAGGCCGGTGTAATCAGTGTTCCTCCAGAGGTCTACAAGAAGGGCTGTGTCCACGATGTAGAGGATGGTCTAGCAGTAAGTATTTTATGCACATCTTCATATTGGCGTCAACACTTTTTGCTTCTTTGTTATCTTTCTTATCAGTCAAGTGTCTTTTGTTGAATGTCACATGTTTTGTTTCTTTTCAGGGAGCTGAAAGGATCGGTTATCCAATCGTTATCAAGGCCTCTGAGGGTGGAGGTGGAAAAGGGATTCGCAAGGTCGAAAATTCAGATGATTTTCCAAGTTTCTTCAGACAGGTCTGTGTTTTTACACTTGATGAACTCTGTGCTGTGATTATTAAGTCCCTGTGTCCGATGCAGCGATGTAATTTTTAATGTATCCTGAGTTCAGGTTCAGACAGAGGTACCTGGGTCACCCATCTTCCTCATGCAGCTGGCTCAGCATGCGAGGCACCTTGAGGTCCAGATACTGGCTGATGAGTACGGTAATGCTATTTCTCTGTTTGGACGAGACTGCTCCATCCAGAGACGGCACCAGAAGATCATAGAAGAGGCTCCAGCCACCATAGCTGCTTCCTCAACACTAGATCAAATGGAGGAGGTCAGTTTGCTTCATAGCCTCTTTTTACCTCATATATTCAATTAGAGTTGGGTATATATTGAGTTTTCAGATATATAGAGATTTTGTCACACAAGATATAGAATAAGGGAATATCATGTATATCGATTAAGGTTGTTTTGAGTTAAAAATGTCTCTTTTTAGCATTTTGCAAAACCGATTCTTTGTTATGGTCATTAAAATTTTTTTAAAATTATTTTAATACAGATATACTTTTAATTTCAGTCAAAAATTTGAATGAACATGGGCTTCTGATCCTTAATAAAAGTGCATTTAGCAATCATGGCCTTAAATGTGAACTGTTTCTTAGTTTACTTGACCAAAAAAATGTATATTGAGATAACTATCATATATTGTGATTAAGGAAAAAATTATCGAGATATGAAAATTGGTTCATATTGCACTGCCCTATATTCTATCTTCTGCTTTGATTGAGACCAGTTTTGTCCCATTTTTCTCTCCGACCTAGTACGCTGTGCGAATGGCCAAGATGGTGGGCTACGTGAGTGCAGGTACTGTGGAGTATCTCTACTCAGAAGATGGGAGCTTCCACTTCCTGGAGCTGAATCCTCGCTTGCAGGTGGAACATCCATGCACAGAGATGATTGGAGATGTAAACCTACCAGCTGCCCAACTTCAGGTCAGTCCCTGAAGTCTGAGGTGAAACTGTGAGACAGGAGCATCATCAGTGAGGCAGAAGGTTTAACTCAGTGTTTCATGTCATAGATTGCGATGGGCGTCCCCCTTCATCGAATCAAAGACATACGGTTACTTCATGGAGAAAGTCCGTGGGGCGACAGCTTCATCAATTTTGAGTCTCCAGACTGCATTCCAAGTCCCAGAGGGCACGTCATAGCTGTTCGGATCACCAGTGAGAACCCTGATGAGGTCGAGATTTCTTTACTTGCCACTAAAAACACAACTCTGTGTGTCACACTGTGGATTCAGCACTGATCTGTCATCCCTACGCTCACTCACAGGGGTTCAAGCCCAGTTCTGGCACCGTGCAGGAGCTCAACTTCCGCAGCAGTAAAAACGTCTGGGGTTATTTCAGCGTAGGGGCAACCGGTGGTCTCCACGAATTTGCAGATTCCCAATTTGGACACTGTTTCTCTTGGGGAGAGAACCGAGAAGAGGCCATCTCGTAAGTCTTTTTTCTTTTTTTTTTTTGATAATTGAAGCTTCTGGTATCTTATTATCTGTGAGGCAACAGCCAACACTGCATTATTTGTCTAAATGTTGTAACTGCTCATAGTGTAATAAAGTGGAACATGCAAAGTCCTTTCAATTGTATAAGTTTTAGAGCAGTGGTGGGGAACCTTTGCCCTTTTCGTACACGTTTTCCATGCATCCCTGCTCCAACACATCTCATTTGAATTAGTGAGCCACTGTGATTGGCTGTGGGATCCACCTGATTTGAATCAGGTGTGTTTGAGCTGTGATACATGGAAAACTTGCAGGAACGTGGGCCTTGAGGACCAGGGTTACCCACCCCGTCATAGAGGATGAGAATGCAACATCATTAGTTCCAATTAACACAATAATGAAGTATATACACGGTTAACCTTTAAAGTATCATATCTGATGTGTGTGTTCTTCAGGAACATGGTGGTGGCCATGAAGGAGCTGTCTATCAGAGGGGATTTCAGGACAACGGTTGAATACCTCATTAAATTATTAGAGACGGAAAGCTTCAGAAGCAATGAAACTGACACCGGCTGGTTGGACCATCTCATCGCAGAGAAAGTGCAGGTTGGTGACTGAGGCCATACGCTATAACTCAATTCCTGGTAAAGTTGTACGTGGCTGAATCTGTGTGTGGTTTCTAATGCACATGCTCCTTCTGCAGGCAGAGAGACCAGACACCATGTTGGGTATTGTCTGCGGGGCTTTGCACGTCGCTGATGCCAGCTTCAGAAAGAGCATGTCGGACTACCTGCATTCACTGGAAAGGCCAGTAGACACGCTCCCTTTATAATGTCTCACTGTATTTCTCACTCAGTTCATGTCGTTGACCTATAAAAACATTGTTTGCTACTTCTGTAGAGGCCAGGTTCTGCCTGCCGCTAGTCTCTTCAACTCGGTCAATGTGGACCTGATATACGAAGGAGTCAAATTCTGCCTGAAGGTATTGGCTTTGTTCCATTCCTGCTCATTGTTTGTTTTCACCTCTAATCCTTTTTTAACCAACAAATTACCAACAATGCTACCGGCAGGTGGCTCGTCAGTCTCCAACAACGTATGTCATCATAATGAACGGCTCCGACATTGAAATAGACGTTCACAGGCTGAGTGACGGTGGCCTCCTGCTGTGCTACGACGGCAGCAGCCACACCACCTACATGAAGGAGGAGATAGACAGGCAAGGCTGTCGCTGCGCAGACTCTAAACCTGCCGGCTTGTCTTAGGTTTTCTAATCATTCTAATCATTTCGTATAATTTCAACCTTGTAGATACCGCATCACTGTTGGGAACAAGACCTGCGTGTTCGAGAAGGAGAAGGATCCCACCATGCTGAGGTCGCCCTCTGCTGGCAAACTGCTGCAGTATGTGGTCGATGACGGCAGCCACATTTTTGCAGGAGAGACTTATGCAGAGATTGAGGTGACTTTAGGAGAGTTTGGGGAAAAAAAAGATTAATGTCTGTGATTTTCTTAATTTTTTTGTGTTTGCTGGTGTTTTTCTGTAATTTTACTCTCCTGTGGGTTCAGGTGATGAAGATGGTTATGACTCTGACTGTGCAGCAGTCTGGCTGTATACACTTTGTGAAGAGGCCTGGGGCTGTTCTGGAGCTTGGCTGTGTTGTGGCCCATATGGAATTGGATGACCCCAGCAGCATACATAGGGTAGGTTACTTGAACCGTGCATAAACTCAGCTCTTCATTATCCAGTTTCTGATAATACTTTGATGCTCACATAAAAGTCACTCAAGCCAATTTTAGCCTGTATTTGTCCTGATTTTCCATCAACATTATAAGCATTTATTGTTAGTAATGCTCCGGTTGAGGACTGTTCTTTCTAAGTTTTAGGGGTGCCCAAGAATCGTTTTTCATCAAGATTCTGAATCGTTTTAAAAGATTTAAAAATGATTTGCTTCACTACTTTCAAAGCTGCTGCTAAGTGGCAAAGACATGTTAATTTTTGCGTTGTTAGCAACATTTACACCATTTTTTTAATAAAGATGATCAGTTTTCTTTTAACTAATGAAATAATTCCTCAGAGTTCTTTAGCTTATAGGTTGAGTTAATTAGCACCTTTTGTTACTAAAAGAAGATTGAATCATCATCATAAGATCAGTTTGAATCGAGGATCGATACAGAATCGAATCGTCATCCCAAGAATCTGAATCAAATTGAATCGTGAGTTGCTGCAAGATTCACATCCTTACTAAGTTTACCTTATTTTATAGGTGGAGCTCAACACAGCCACGCTTCCACCTCAGCAACCCCTGCCTATGGTTGGGGAAAAGCTTCATCAAGTGTTCCACAGCGTGCTTGAAAACCTTGTCAAAGTAATGGATGGATACTGCCTTGAAGAACCTTACTTTAGCTCTAAGGTGTGAGCCACTGCAGAATCTCTAAATATCAAAACCTCCTGAAGTTTCATTGAGTGTCTTAGCATATTTGAGTTCGCTTGTCCTTTTCTCCAGCTGAAAGAATGGGTGGCTAACCTGATGAAAACCCTAAGGGACCCCTCGCTGCCGCTGCTGGAACTCCAGGAGATCATGACCAGCGTAGCAGGTCGCATTCCTCCAAGCGTTGAGAAAGACATCCGTAAAGTTATGGCTCAGTACGCCAGCAACATAACATCTGTCCTCTGCCAGTTCCCCAGTCAAAGGGTAACAGCTGCGCAACCACAGTGTGCTGTTTCATCTGTCTTTGTTGCACAGCAGGGTCCTTATAACCACACACTTGTCAGTTCATCATCATCATTTCCTTTTATTTCATACCAGATTGCAAACATCTTAGACAGCCATGCAGCAACGTTGCAGAGGAAGGCTGACCGGGAGGTTTTCTTCATGAACACTCAGAGCATCGTGCAGCTGGTGCAAAGGTGAATGAGGAAAAAAACTTTCATGAAATACACATCTTACTGTCTGCACATATGTTGCATAAATATCTTGGTTGGACAAAATGTTTTGACTTATTGGTGTCACCCTGACATGTACTAAAAGGAAGAGATAGATTTTAAAGGCAACAAACTAGAATGAGTCAGCTCATTTCAGAGATGTGGCCTTGTTTTCTCATTTCCCACACAGGGTGTGTAAAATCCAGCCAATGGCAGTGCATGGCTTTGAGTATTCAAGTCAAAAGCAGTGATTACTTTAAATTACTGTTGAACACACACACCTACATGTTTCCTTGGCAGAAACTTTCACAAAAAAGCCATCCCTTTAGCGTATTCCCACACAGTCCTGTTGAAGTGTAGATTTTGCAGAATGCAGCTGTGAAACATCTGATTGTGTTACATTTCCTTCCTCTTTAAAAAAATACAGTGTCTCCTACTTCCACTTCATTTCACACAACAACCAGAGAACAGAACTAGTTTTTTTGACTTAGTTATGCTTCATGCAAGGATTTTTTGTCTTTATCGAAGCTCCAAAATCATAGTCACCAGATAATAGCAGCGAGAATGCAACAAAAGAAAAAAAATGATGACAAAAGAAACATAATATTAATGTTTTCTATTTGTCTAATTGTATATTTCATACACCCCTGACATATGTATATCATAGCAGTATTTATCTGTTCACCCATGTTTCTTTTTTTGTTCAGATACCGCAGTGGAATCCGTGGTTACATGAAATCTGTGGTTCTCGACCTGCTGAAACGCTACCTGCAGGTGGAGGTGCAATTTCAGCAAGGTAACATAAACACTTCCCAGCTCTGAGAATTTCTGCACAATAGCTGGAAGTCAGCTCCAGCTGAGATGATCTGCTTTTACCCAACAGCTCACTATGACAAGTGTGTCATCAACCTGAGAGAGCAGCATAAACCTGACATGAGTCATGTGCTGGATTACATCTTCTCTCACGCTCAAGTGTCCAAGAAGAACATCCTGGTCACGATGCTCATCGTAAGGCTCCACAAACGCTCACCGTTCTTCCTACATCTGATCTTTGTGATAAACCCACTGACACAGTGTGTGTTTGTGTGTGTGTGGTAGGACCAGCTTTGTGGACGTGATCCCACCCTTGCAGATGAGCTCATGGTCATTTTGAATGAACTCACACAGCTGAGTAAGATGGAGAACTCAAAGGTGGCGCTGAGAGCCCGACAGGTTAGAGATGTCCTGTTAAGTAGAACACGCATTACCTTATTTTCCACATCAGATAGATGAAATGTTCTATAAATGTTTTGTAGGTTTTGATTGCTTCACATCTACCATCGTATGAGCTGAGACACAACCAGGTGGAGTCCATCTTCCTGTCAGCCATTGACATGTACGGCCACCAGTTCTGCCCAGAAAACTTAAAGGTCAGCCTCGTGCGGACAAACTTCATTCAGTTTTTTTTCTGTTGCTTGAGTCTCAAGTGAATAATAAACTTTTTATTTGCCGCAGAAACTAATTCTCTCTGAAACCTCCATTTTTGATGTTTTGCCAAACTTCTTCTACCACTCCAATCAAGTTGTCTGCATGGCTGCACTGGAGGTATGTTTAGTGGAGTCCAGAGTTTATTCTCTCTCTTTTATTTTTTATTTCCTAACGGCTAGTTTTTTGTGTCTTGACCTGCAGGTGTATGTCCGCAGAGCTTACATTGCGTACGAGCTGAACAGCATTCAGCATCACCAGCTGCTGGATGGAACCTGCGCCGTAGACTTCCAATTCATGTTGCCGTCGTCGCATCCAAACAGGTACTGAACCGCAATACTTGAATCATGATCAAGACTTTGCTGTTTCCAGACTTGAACAGATAAGAGATCCTCAGCATTTTATCAGAGGCTGTAACATTGATGTTTGCTGAGACATTTTTTTTTGTGTTGATGGCAGATGGATACACTGATGAAGGGATAAGTTAAACTAGATTTTCACTGTGAGATGACTCATTTTGTAGCCGTTTAAAAAGAAATCCAGGTCTTATTTGTATCACGAAAAAGCCTCTTTGCCCTTGGTAGCCATTTTTATAACACTGACGTACCAGATATAAAGAGAACCATAAATATGGAAGCTTTACTTAATGGTACGGTGGAGATGGCCTATAAACTGCTGCTGTAACTGCTTATGCCTAACTTTGGATGCAGGGTGTTTGTCTCCAACTTATTAATGAGAATGTGGACATGTTCTGAAAAGGTGCTTGAATCTAATTATGCACAAGGGTTGCAGTACAGTTTGATCACCTACTGCTTATTTTTCACCTGTCAATCATCTTATTTCAGAGGGAGCAGCCCTACTCTGAACAGGTAGAGTAAAGCTCCTCCCAATCAGCCAAACCACCCCCTCACCTGTACGTCTTACAACCATGCATGCTGGATGCACCATGTTGCTTTTTTCTTTCCGATTTTGTACATTTGCTTTAGGACTGCTTTGCTCTTCCTTCCTTGTTCACTTCATAAGCTGAGCTTCTCCAGTTCTCCTATCGTTGCTTCTCTCTTTGTGTAAAGTATTCCTGAACTTTTTGAGAGGCGTGCCTGTTTTTTTTTTTTTTTTTTTTTTTTTTCTGTTCACGCTCCTCTCAAAAACATCAAGCCTGAGATTTCAGTGATTGCTACAGAATGGGACGCCTGTATTCTGCGGCATCGGATATTGATGCTTGATCTGTGAATCTTGATGATTTCATAACAAATCAACTCTGCATAACAGCTTTTCACAATCCCTTTTATTTCAGCCTATGACATCTGTCAACCTTGACTTGGATTTGAGACTAGGTCAGGTCATATATTTTGGAATTTAAAACCAGTGACCATTGACTACATTTAAACGTAAGATTTTACACGCAAAAAAGTGTTGATCTAATAATTAGACAGTTGATGCACTGATTCCACCTGGTAGCAGATAATCGGGTCTGATGGACTGACCTTTGCACACAAGGTTATCACACTGAAGACATTACAACTCACAAGTACACAGGATAGCATTGTTTTTTATCTTCTGTTAATTTTTAAATGTGTGAAACTTTGTATATAAAATAGAAAAATTCTTGTCTTGGACATAGGGTTGGGCAATATCGAAATTTTCAAATATATTGAGACTTTGTCATACAAGATATCGAATGAGAGAATATCGTTTGTATCGAGTTAGCTTGTTTTTAAGAAAAAAGTGATCCAGATATGAAATTTGGTTCATATCGTCCAGCCCTACTTCGACATAAATCGGAATATTGTATAAGCCACATTAAATTCTTGTTACAGCTTGTACATCTTTTGTCTTGTTTTAGTGGTAAAATTTTTCCACATCTATTGAAAACCCCCACCAAAAATCAAATTGTTAAAGGTTTTGATGTACAGCCGTCAGAAATGACTGTGACCAGCTGTAAATTCATCAGGGCAACACTTAGAGATATTTAACTTGATATGCTCTGATTTACATAAACATGTTTGTGCTCTGGCCATCAGAGATTTAGCATCTAAACTAGAAAAATCATATTATCAATGACAGGAGGCAGACACCAACGCTCAACTTGTCCCCGGATTGCATGAGTTTGTGGGTCATCATCAAGTTTAGAGCAGACCGGACAAATGGTTGTCAGTGTAAACTAGCAAGTCATTGTCTTTCAATGTTTAAAGAAAATCTCCAAATTAATTTTGAAAAAACCTTTAGTGTCTCTAATCGAATGGCAGAATTTCTCAGATGGATGTTGAAGCCCCAGCCTTGACCTGGGACAACAATAGCACCTCTGCTACTTGTGATCAGAAATGCTTGTAAAATTTGTCATAATTGCTCTTTTGTTGAACATCTAAGAACATCCAAACATGCTTTAAAAGTTTTCTGTACAATTCTTTGCATATTTGCTTTTTTAATGTGGTTGAATTACTTCCTCTCCATCAGATCATTTAGTGATACTGTGTCTTACGCAGGATCCCTGTGCCAGTGAGTGGATCGGGCCAGTCTAAGATGAGGCGCCAGAGCAGCGAGCTCTTCATGGACGGAGCCTTGTCTCCTCCCTGCCAGCGCATGGGGGCCATGGTGGCTTTCCAGTGCTTTAACGACTTCAAAAGGTCACTATTTGTCTTTGATGATTTTTTAATTTCTTACTTGTTTAGGCATGGAGCGTATAGTGAACGTAGAACTAGTCACCTGATGTTGAAAGTTTTTTTTTCAGGGACTTTGATGAAGTTCTGTCCAGTTTTGCAGAACCCCTCCTGGAGAGGGCTTCGTTCGTAGAGTCCTGCTCAACTTTTTATGATGAGGAGAAAATCAAGGTGAGTTGTTCAGTTAATTGGAGAAAGATCATACTTCATCAGTGTCTGCAGTCACATTTCTGTCTTCCGTTTCCCGACAGAACACCAGGGAGAACCCAATCCACATAATAAATGTGTCCATAAAAACAGCAGACACAGAGGATGATGATGTCTTGGTTGAAGCCTTCACTGCCTTTGCTCAGTCAAAGGTCCGCAACCATTTCTAAGATGATATGAAAACATTGTTTTTAGTTTTCCTCCATATGACAAAATTATTTTCTTGTTTTACAGAAAGCAGTTCTCTTTGATTATGGAATCAGGAGGATCACATTTTTGATTGCACAGAAGGTAAAATATTTTCATTAAACACCTAAAGGCCATTCGTTAAAACACAATAACCTCTTATGGTGACTTTGCTGCAATAAAATTACTGTAAATGCTTATGGAAGTGCATGACTAGTACTTAATTATTTCTACAAATATTTTTGTTGTTCCATTGTTATTTTCGAATTAAGAATATTCGATTTACTCTTTCAATAAAATCACATACAACCAACCAGAGCACAAAATAATCTAGTTAGATTAGCAGCAACAGACAATATCAGTCAGATATAATCTTTGCTAATAATTTAAATGATACTTTAAATATAAACACCCTGGCTATCTGATTATTATCCTTTTTTCTTTTAAATCCAGAGAGAATTTCCAAAGTTCTTTACATTCAGAGCTCGAGATGGGGTGAGTTCCTGTCAACCTGAATGGGGTAAAAGAGCCAACATTTGACTCAAAATTGACAATGACCTCCCCAAATTGCTGTCTCTCAGTTCCAGGAGGACCGTATTTACCGAAATCTGGAGCCAGCTCTCGCCTTTCAACTCGAGCTCAATCGAATGAGGAACTTTGACCTGACAGCTGTTCCCTGTGCCAACCACAAGATGCACCTCTACCTCGGCGCTGCTCGTGTCCAAGAGGGGGCTGAAGTCACTGACTACCGCTTCTTCATCCGAGCCATTATCCGCCACTCAGATCTTATTACAAAGGTGAGAAAAGGAAGTTTGTTGTTTTACATCAAAAGGAATCATTTGGATGTGTGCTGACTTGTGATTGGATTGCAGGATGTTAAATTGTTTGGTTTATGTCATTTTTATCCGTAATCAGGAAGCTTCCTTTGAATACCTTCAAAATGAAGGCGAGCGCCTTCTGTTGGAGGCCATGGATGAACTGGAGGTGGCCTTCAGTAACACCAGCGTCCGCACAGACTGCAATCATATCTTCCTCAACTTTGTCCCCACTGTCATCATGGACCCCTCTAAAGTCAGGATCTTTCATTCTTCACCATAGTTTAATGATAACAGAGTTGCATATAAAAGTAAAAGATGAGACCCACAATTGTTAAGCAACAGTGAATGTTTAGTAAATGTCCTCAAGAACTATTCTATTAATATGTTTATCTTTCACTTGCTGTGAATCTTGGGGTCAATCTTTGATCCGGGGGCCTTCAGATCGAGGAATCTGTCCGCTCCATGGTGATGCGATACGGCAGTCGTCTCTGGAAGCTGCGAGTTCTGCAGGCTGAGCTGAAGATCAACATCCGTCTGACACCGACTGGGAATGCCATTCCTATCCGCCTGTTTCTGACCAACGAGTCTGGCTATTACTTGGACATCAGTCTGTATAAAGAAGTCACCGACCCAAGTTCGGGACAGGTGAGAATGAGAAGCGGAGGGTTGTAGTGGGAAGAACTATGAACCGAAAGATATTAAATAGTCATAGATTGGTCTGTATGCCTCATGGTGGTGATGATGATTTGGCAAATATTCAATTAACCTCGTCATCTTTTCCTTTTGTAGATCACGTTTCGGTCTTATGGAGACAAGCAGGGCCCTTTGCATGGCATGCTGATCAACGCTCCTTATGTGACCAAGGACCTGCTGCAAGCCAAACGCTTCCAGGCTCAGACTCTGGGCACTACATACGTGTATGACTTCCCTGAGATGTTCAGACAGGTACTGCTAACTCACTGAACTACACCTCTTCCTGTCTTTGTTGCACCAATGCCGTCTGACCTCACAGAAACTCCTCCTCTAGGCATTATTTAAACTGTGGGGTCTTGGAGACAAATGCCCAAAAGATGTGCTCATGTGCACGGAGCTGGTTCTGGATGCAGAGGGCCGCCTTGTGCAGATGAACCGCCTGCCTGGAGACAACGATGTAAGATGCATTCAGCAGCGTTTGAATGTCTGTGACTTCTCAGTTCTGTGACTAATGCCCGCTGTCATCGTTTCTCACCAGGTGGGCATGGTGGCCTTCAGGATGAAGATGAAGACTCCGGAGTATCCAGAGGGCAGAGACATTATTGTCATCTGTAATGACATCACTCACATGATTGGCTCGTTTGGTCCTCAGGAGGACGAGCTTTTCCTCCGGGCCTCTGAGCTGGCTCGGGCTGAGGGCATCCCCCGCGTTTACATCGCAGCAAACAGCGGTGCTCGCATCGGGCTGGCCGAAGAACTCAAACACATGTTCCAAGTGGCCTGGATAGACCCCGCCGATCCATACAAGGTTTCTGCTACACATTTTCCTTCATAATTTTGTTTTGTCAAAGGAAAAAATTCCTGTGTGCTTTATCTACAATGGGTTTGCTTTTGTTTTTCTTCTTACAGGGATTCAAATATCTCTACCTGACGCCACAAGACTACACTCGCATTAGCTCCTCCAATTCTGTTCACTGTCAGCATGTAGAGGAAGGGGGAGAGTCCAGGTGCACCACTTTTCCTATAACTTCTCATAAAGCAGAAAAGTTAGCTTAACTCTGCCTTATGAGATGCATCTATGTATCTACTAGAGCTGGGCGTTATATATATTGAGATTTTTCAAATATATCGAGACTTTGTCACACAAGATGTAGAATAAGAGAATAGCGTTAATAACGTGTTAGCTTATTTTGAGTTAAAAATATCTCTTTTAGCATTTTGCACAATTTTATCTTCGTCATAGTCGTTGAAAGTATTTTTTATTATTTTAATACACATATACTTTGATTTCAGTCAAACATTTTAATGCACATGTTTCCCATCCTTAATAAAAGTGAATTTAGCATTCTAGGCTGTAAATTTAAACGTCTATTTGTTTACTTGACCAAAAAAAAGTTATATTAAAACGTATAACATATATCGCGAAAAAAGGGAAAAAAAATTTTGAGATATGAAAATGAGTTTGTATAGCCCAGCTCTAGTATCTACCTATTATGTTGCAGATATGTGATTTTATTGCATCTGGTTTGTTATAAAGTGTACCACTGCCAAATTCTGAATGTGTTGTCAGAGTTATAAAACTAAATAATAATAAAATAGAGCTGAAATTAATTTAAAATGTTGAAAGATTTGTGATTTTATTTATCCTTGTAAACGTGCCCCTCCTCATGACAGATACATCATCACTGACATCATTGGGAACGACAATGGTATCGGTGTGGAGAACCTGCGAGGGTCAGGCACCATCGCAGGAGAATCATCTCAGGCCTATGTGGAGATCATTACCATCAGTATGGTGAGAACGTCCATCGGACTCATTGTTTGGGAGAGCACGGCAAAGCCTGTCAGGTTCTCAATCGAGCCACTTCATGATTGTGCAGGTGACTTGTCGCGCTATTGGAATCGGCGCCTATCTGGTCCGTTTGGGGCAGCGCGTGATTCAGGTGGAGAACTCTCACATCATCCTGACTGGAGCAGGTGCTCTCAACAAGGTTTGTTTGGTTCATCTTAATTTCTACATGTCAACTTATTAGTGTTTTTCCTGGATAGTAATGCATAAACAAGATACATCAGATCCATGCGGTCCTTCTGTAAATGCCAGGGCTGACCTTTAGCAGTTTAATGCAACTATGTAAGCAAACTAAAAGGCAGAAAATAGTTTGTGTTTTACTTTTAGGTTTACATCGTAGCTGAAAAAGAGTTCCTCATCCTTGAAATTTTAAGTTTGTGTTTCTGTCCAGGTTCTGGGCAGAGAAGTCTACACCTCCAACAACCAGCTGGGAGGCGTCCAGATCATGCACAATAATGGAGTCACACACACCACTGTCCCTGACGACTTTGAGGGTGTCTTCACCATCCTGCAGTGGCTTTCATACATGCCAAAGGTCCTACTGAATGCCTGCTGTCTAAATTTTGAATTGGCCATATCAGTCCTTCATATACAGAGATGCGTTAGAAAGTAACGCGTTACAGTAATCCAACTACAAATTCTAATAAATTGTATTCTAACGCGTTACAATGTCCTATCCAGATTAACGTTACTCATGTTGCCTATCATGCGTTACTTCAAACTACTTTAATCAATTAGTCAGAGCTCACTTACGTCTTTGAATCATCCGTGTTTGAAGCCAATTAGAGTACACACTACTTCCGTCGAAACAGTGGCTTTAGTTAACTCAAAACGCCTTCTCAGTCATGGTGGTACACATATATTTTGAACTCATAAGCATGCAGTTGCCTTTTCTCCGCTGAAACTTGACCTTTTTGAATGAAAATCGATACAAACACGACTTTGCACATGACTTTAGAAAAAAAT
>JAVQJG010093964.1:0-36756 GCA_036024015.1 Craterocephalus amniculus | reverse complement strand
GCCATAATCCCTTTTTAAAAATTCCCCAACCCCCCCCCCCCCCCCCCCCGTGACCCTTCACAAGCCTCCGAGCATTCAACCAATCAGAAGACATGAACAAATCCTTTAACTTTCAGGAGGAAGCTTCCCCCAGAGAAAAACCCTCCCTCCTTCTGAAATAATGAGAAACTATTTTGAGTTCTGATGGGTGCAAATCTCATCTACCGTTACCCAAGATTAAAAATTAAATGACTGCAGACGATCCTGTGGGCCGTGTCCACTGAACCTACGTTTCCTCCACATAATGTATGTTTCTGCTGGGAGCAAGTCTTTGTGTCTCTGGGTTTCCTTGCTGCTCACTAACTGTCTGAAGTGCTTCTTTTTATATTGCTGCTTCTAAATACAGCTCTTTTTAGAGACAGAGCACAGAGCAGGAAGTCAAAGTTTCCCAGAAAAGCAGAGGCGCCTTCACGCCAGATATTTCTCTTAATCTTTATTTGAGCTCAGACGGAGCCCAAGATGACTAAGCCTCATAAATATGTTAAATATGCGACCGAGTGGAGACAAAGACTAAATCAAACTGCAGTTCAGTCCAATATTCTACTGATCTCTGCCGTCAGCAACAAGTTACAGATATAAGATTTGACATTAAAGAGGATCTATGCAAGTCTCTATGTAACATTATCATAGTCATAAAGCAACTTGGAAGTAAGCGGTAACGCTCGCGATACACGAGACTACCGCTATAAGGCCGGTCGTAAATCCGCTTGGACAAATATGCATGTTTACTCAGCGATTCGGTTTTTGCTTTTATACTGCTTTGATAATTACTTTTACCATGGTAAAAGTAGTGAAGCCATGGTGAAGCCATGGTGACTCGCCGTAGCCTGTTCAAGACAACCGTAAGATGCCTCTGTTTACAACATTCTTCTTCGTCTGTCGCCTATTTTCTCGCTCTGGAGCTCCCCCTACAGCTTTGGGGTGCGCACTGCATGGTAAACATACCCAGATTTGCATTGATCCGCTTTAAGATTTGGCTGTAAAAATTTCAGAAGGTTAAGAAAAGTGGAGAAATTCAGAATGCACTATGGAGGGCATTTACACTTAGGATGTGGGTTTGCACTATTGAAAATATAGTTGTTTAAATAATGTGTCTTTTTGTATAGCTTCCCTTGTAGTTGCTGTGTGCTATAATATTTGTAGCATTCTTAGTATCACTTTTCTATAACTTGATTTAATTTAGTTTCAGGTCCTATTCGGTTAATTTAGCACAATACTACTGAGCCAGATTCAGATTCAAAACAAGAGAAGTAGCAGGGTGTAACATCACACACATCACTGGTAGCTCTGAAGAACCATCTGCCTCTAAGCCTAGTCTGGTGATCTGCTTGATGTGAGACTTTTTAACCACCTTCTTTCCCGGTCTCTACAACTCAGCTTTGCACGATTTCAATAGCGACTCTTTTTACATTAAAACAAATCTTAAGATCTCTGGATTTATCTGAGAAGTTTAGAGAATCTGAATCAGACATAAAGGGATAATGAGAAAGAAGGCCGGGAGGAACGAGAGTTCCATCACCCTTCCTCTCCATCCTGCTCCCTGTGTCATGAGCGTGTGTTTGTGGGTGTGTTGGACAGGCGGAATGGCTTGTTTATGGGCGGATTAATTGCTTTTATGGCCTTGTTTCTCCCTCTGAATGGTGCTGGGTGTTTTAATGAACACCCACGCTGGCTGCCCTGCCAGCCTGCTATACCATCCCGCTGCTGCTTTTTAGAGCGTAGCCGAGCTTTAGCTAGAGCCCGCCACAGCTAAGTGCCTAATGTTCACTTCATACCCCTGCACAGGTGACTGATTTAATTTGTGTGTATGGCTGTGCACCTATCCTTCTTAAGAGGCTCAGCACAGGTGGGTGGCTCCACCTCGGGGCTGAGGGCGACCGGCAGTTAACTGGAGTGTGACTTTAATCATTTCCTGCTGAGCTGAAGAGATGTAGCC
Source organism: Craterocephalus amniculus (assembly GCA_036024015.1). Lineage (NCBI taxonomy): Eukaryota > Metazoa > Chordata > Actinopteri > Atheriniformes > Atherinidae > Craterocephalus > Craterocephalus amniculus. Next base: position 34,781 of record JAVQJG010093964.1, on the reverse strand, counting down.
ATGGCTTTCTGCAGCGATACTCTGCAGCCATTGTAACAAAGATTTTTAAGGACTTTTAAAGATGGAGAAACAGTATTTGAGAAAAGGTGAGAGGGACCATTTAGTAAAGATGTTAAGGAATTAAGCCTCAGTTATTTCACACATTGACTTTACTCAGATCGATTTAAAAAATTCCAATAAAATCTCCTCTTTTTTCCCCTCTGCTTTTCCATTCTCGACTTGTCAGCTCTAATCACGCATTATGTCTCTTTTTTTTCAGTCCCATTGTCTTCTTTTTCTTCATCCTATTATCTCTTTTTCCTACTCTCAGCAATCAAGTCTGCAAGTTTTTTTTTTTCTTCTTCTGGTTTTCCACTTCATTAAACCTGAAACAGCATCGTACCATTTTTAATGGACAGTTGCAGCTTTAACTCACAAATCCAACCTGGTTATAATTATTTGTTTCTCAGGGTTCTGTATAGTATGTATATCTGGTACGGGAGTTTTGTTTGCAGGGTTAGCACATGCAAGTTTCCCACAAACGCATAAAAATCATTTTATGTGTTCATTGAAATGGTCATTTGTGTTTTTTTGCAACTATCTGCATGTAAGCAGCCATCAAAGTCATGTGGGCCTTCCCTTATAGTTTGGACATTTACAGGTTTAACACATTAGAACTCATTTGTTGCCAAAAGCACAGCAGACCCTGTTAAAGAAAAAGGCAAGATCTGTTTCTTTCCATGGAAACAGAGTCACATGATGCTGCCTGGTTCTTAACATGGACTTGAAGACTACACAGTTTCAGCAAGTTCAACTACCATATTCACAAGTTAGTTTATGCTTTTTTTTATGCTTGAGTTGTGATATTGACAGGTTTGGGTAAGCTGGATTCTTCTGGCAATATTGTTGAAAGTTAGCTGAATTTATTTAACTGTGACATTTAAATCACTGAAGGGCACGTTAAAGTTAAAAAAAGGCTTTCTCAAAGTATATTTGGTTTAGTTCTTTTCCCTGGGAGCTAAAATAAAAAAGATAATTTCAGACGATAGTCACACATTTTATCCAATACATTTTATTGGTCTTTAACAAAAATTGTTCAGAAGCAAAATAAAGTTTTATAACGGATCGAATCACCTCAGCTAGAAAGCCCACAGGGAGCTCATATTCCTTACTCTGCATCTCTTTTACTACTTTCTTCAGCTGCTTTTACAATCTTATTAAGCAACAATGCCAATCCCTCCATTTGACCATAATGCCCAATAAAAAATGACTTTATAGTTTCATACATTTACTTTCAGCTCTTTGCATATATATTGCTCTTCAGGCGGCAGTGCAAAACGGGGTGTTCTGCTCAGCTGCTGTGGAGGACAGGTAGTATTGAGTAGTGTTGTAAAACGGGCTGCTTTACTGTGTGTTTGTTCTGGCATGTTAACGGCTGGCTTTACAGCTCTGATTATGGCCCACCATGAGAGCAGGGAGCGCTAACTACACGGGGAAAACACTCCTGGTGGGGAAAAAGGACAGAAGGAGGTCATGATGAACATACTCTCAGGCCATACATGTCGGGAACATCGCTCTCTTCTTTTGTCCAATACCTGATGAAGGTCCAAATTTCTTACTACTATGCATCACTTCTGTTTTATCTGAAAAGACAAAATGATACAAAATAAACCTGTTGGCTGTAGTGTTGCATGGACAAATACACCTTTTTATCTGACCTTATTTGTGTTGTTGGCTCCCTGTTGTGCACTGAAAGTCTCATTGGTGCTTTTTATCTGTCAACCAGCAAGAGGAGCAGACCTGTGTGTTGTATAATTGTGCTTTACAAAGAAAAATAATTGTTATTCTGGAGCTGTAAATCTCCTGCTGTCAGTGACTTCAGATTCATTTCACATATCATCTATGACAGCAGAGACATGCAGCATGAGCAGAATTCAGTTTCTCCATATCGGAGCAGTCGCTGCTTCAGTCTCACACAACACAGATGCACAATTTGTTGCCTCAAATGCCTGCTTACATGCATATATGGTTAACTTTGGCAACTCCTTTTCCCTTCTACATATACATTAGCTCTGTCCACAGACTTCTATTTGCCGTCCTGTGACACTGCAGGTTCAGCCTTTCATTCTGTTTTACCTTTTCAGTGCTGTGACAATTACACATCATTTAGTTCTCCGAGTATCTTTGTGCTATGTCGCTTTTCTCCACGGTGGAATATTAGCTTGCATGACTGTCTTTAGGTTTTTCTCCATGCTCCATTTCTTTTATATCTGCAGCACTTCTCTTCTCTGTGTCGCACCGTCAGTCGTTAGCCTAACTCCCAGAGCAGAAAGAAGGTTTCTGTGTGTGTGTGTGAGAGAGAGAGAGAATGAGTGCAACACAAAGTGTGCCAGCCTGCTCTCATTGCAGGGTCACTCTGCAGCGACATTGCCAGTGTCTGGACACCGAATCCCAGCGGACACTGGGAAATCTGCACATACGCGCATGCAGACACACACGCAGGTGCCATAAGACACAGCGTCTAGCCAGTAGTGACTCGGAACAACAGCGACTGCTCTCATTTTTGCCATGGTTACCCACACAAACACTAGAAAAGAGAGTGATTAGGATATGGGAGCGATGGCAGAGATGGCGCCGGCTGGCTAGGCCAAAGGACCCCAGGGATGCTTTGACTGATTGAGGCTGCCTCCAAGCCCTCCACACAGCCAGTGTGTGCTTTTGTGTGTGTGTTTGTGTGAGAGAGGGGGACAATGTGTGTAGCATGGCAGATGGTATGAAGGTGTTTAAACCGGTCCGGGTACCATCAGTGCTGGAACAGGTCATGACAGCTTTTTGGCTGTCAGGTGAGTGGAATAACTGGGAGCCTCAAGGTTATACGGTTATTAGGTTGGGAGTACCTGCAAGTTATAATGTGGGCAGGGGACACTAATGTTTACTTGGCTGGTTGCCTTTGTTTGTTTGTTTGACGATCACTTGGACAGCTTTCCAGTTCCTGAACTGTAATCCAATTTATCTCCATCTACAGTAAGAGTAAAATGAGGCATAGATGTATGGGAGAGTCAAGGAGTATTTACTATTAGCAGCTTAAGAACGTACGCAGAAGTATAGCTTCATAATTCTGATGGTTTCATAGGTTTATTTAACCTCATGTTTAATATTGGTCCACTAAGTTGTGTGAATTTGCATAATTTTAGACTCAATTTAACCAGAACTACAAAGGCAGATTGTGGATTTAGAACAAAAAAAAAAAGATGAAGGCATTTTGTTGGTGTGGACTGGCTGCGTTTTAATCTCAACAAGGTTTTCCATAACATTCACTGTGCTCCAGAATTAATTGAGTTTGCCAAGGAAGCAAACACAATTGGTTAAATTTTTTCAATGCTGGGTGGTGATAAAGAGACGAGCCGGAATCTGTTACCAGCTCTTCCCATCAGGAACCTCATCAAGTATTGAAGAGGAAAACCAGCTTAGACTAAAAGACCACATAAGGACTAGTGGACATAGTACAAGAGAAGAAAGACACCTAGATGTGGACAGCATGTTTACTATTTTGCATTGGGAAATGAAGCAAGTATTGATATTGAAAATCAAAGGAGGGCAGCACTTTAATGGAATATGACTGTGTTTATTATCTCCTCTGTCTGTCACTGTGAGTCATAGTGAGTGTGTGTGTGTGTGTGTGTGTGTGAATCATTGGGAGGTGGAAGGGAAAGATTTGTATTCCACCTAAAGGGAGGAGGAAGGCCACTTCCCGGGAAGGACATTACTCCCTCTTCTGTGTTTCTTTGCTTGCTGGATTTGATTTAGTTTAATTCTTTCAAAGCCCGCAGGTTGTTTTTTCACCTCTATATCCTCTTTTCTCTGTCAAACACATATCTGCTTTCTTTCTTACATTCTCTCCCTTAATCCCTTCACCAACTTTGAATATCACCCATATGATTACAACTCTACCTCCTTGTTTGTTTTTGTAACTTATTGATATCAGTGGGTTTTTTGTTGAATGAATATTCAACCTTCCTGTGTAAAGCAGAAGAGTCTTCCCTCTTCCCATTTTAATGCTCAGCCTATCTCCCTTTGTCTTTGAAATTGTCCACGCTACCAAAGATTTCTTTTGTGTTGATGGACACAAATATGAAACTGAATCATAGATTGTCCAGACCATCTTTAGCTTTTTCTATAGCACACATTCACTGCGGCATCACTTTGATTAGAACCTAGACCTGACCAAGAGCAGCAATCCCAGAAAATAGCACTGCCCCCACATTACATTACATTACATTACTGTCATTTTGGCACAAGATATGTTCGCTCCTCTCTTCTTACCCTGATGCGCCCATCATTCTACAACAGAACTCGCGTGAGACTCATCAGACCACATGACCATCTTCCACTGCTTCAGAGTTCAATCTTAATGTTCCCTAGCAAATGGAAGCCATATCCCCCCAATGTTCCATTCACAGTATAATAATGTTAATAATACATTTTGTTTAAAAGTGGCCTTCAAAAAACCCAGGAACACTGTACAGGGAAAACATAAACACAATTAAGAACAGTTAAAAAAAGAAGTTTAACAACAAAACAGAACATAGGACCACATACAGTAGGATGTGAGTGTGTTACTTTGTGGAATACTGTAGGACTGTCTGAACAGAAGAGTTTCGAGTTGTGAAAATACATGTGGAAAAGCTCTTATTTTCTTATTTTTAAATCAGATCAGTAGAAATCCCAGCGATGTTTAAGTGATCACTGATGATGAGTTTTTAACAGAGATAATGTTCCCCTCTATCCCTCCAGTTTTTGATGATGTTACTGGACAGTTCTTCACCAGTTTTTCCCTTTTTGGACGGGCATTGTTTTTTTGAAGAACAAAAGCTGATGATAAAATGACTAGGGAAAATAATGAAAAGTTCATTTTTACAGCCATTGTTTTCTTCTTTAAATTCCCGTCATTCAGGTCATTCTTTATGGTTCTGTTATAGAAAATCTGACGTGGCTCGGCACAGGTAGCTTTTAAGACATCATATTGTTCTCAAAACACCATACGTAACTGAGGTGATAAAAGAATCATAAAAACAACCATAAAGCAGTACAAACAAAAACATAAAAATATGTATTGGAGCAATAACAGCTGTAAAAGCCAATATGGTATCAGAATATTATGTAGAGCAGCACCAATAAGTCACAGAAGCCTGCTTGTAATACTTCTAATAACATGTAAAAGAAAACAGAAAAACAGGTGGCTCATCAAATATGAATGGATACTCATTTCCTCTGACTAGTTTTAAATCATTCCAATCTTATCTCAAGAATTTAAAGACATGTTGTAAGTCAGTAGACAGATAATATGTACAGGAAAGAAGGAACCACTTTATCTAAGAAGTTATGCCTTGAAAGGCTGTGAACTCTCTTTGTGTGGCCTCTCGGACCTTGTGCAAAAGTCTCATACTGTATTAGTCTAGACATGTATAATGTTGGTCAGTGCACTGAAAGGAGAGGTTTAACTCCTGATAAAACACACATGCATCAAATAAAAACATGAATAACAATACTGTAGCCTGCTGAATAACACTTGGTTTAAATAAAGAAGAAAAAACAAATCAAGATGGGGCCAACTTATCAGGAATGGGTACCTAGAACAATGCTTTCCATAATATTCGTCAAGGAAGTCCTTAGTTAGCTATATGCATTGAAAGTTGCATTGAGTTCAGCTCCTCATCTGATGTGCTCATACTGTGTGGCTTTGCTCCATATACTGAATCTTCTCTTTTCATATCTGCTCTTTTTTCAGAAAGAAAGAAAAGCTCACTATGATCTGTGACCACTTGATCACAATTTAGTGCTGCTGACTTAAACTGAGTAGCAAGAGAGCTATTGGGTTGTTGTTGATATGTGTCCTTACTTATTCAGAAAAAGAACCTTTACCCTCTGTATAAGAGTAAAGTACTGATACTGATAGATCCCACAATGATACTTAATAAGACAAATAAGTTTAAGTCTAAGAAAATTTCTCAACTCAATGTAAAAGATCAGCTGCTGTAAAAAGAATATAATAATGATAAATGATACCAAAGTGTGCTTTCACAGCAGCTTCACACTCCAGGAAAGAGGTCTGCCTCTTTCATCAGGGTGACCGGTATATAAAATGACAGTATGAAATAGATTTGGCCTTCCTGGCCTGCTTGTAAATTTCTGTTAACTGGGCCAGACTCAAGCCTCCATCCTGACTGACAATCCTGTCAAGCGCTTTCTTAATGGCCATTTGTACAAAATGCTAAACAAACCAAAAAAGAAAAAAAACAAATTAGTCTTTTCTGTAAAACATTTATTAGGGGTGCACTAATCGACCAGCCGGCCGATCCTGATGTCTTTCATTTTGGGGTGATTGGCAGTTTTTATGTATTATAAAAAAAAACAAAGATTTGCAATTTGCAATGCCAAACTAAGTCGTAGTGGGTCCACAAACAAAGCATTCAATACAATAAAACCAACCATTCACCAACCTTCTTCATTTATATTTGAGAACACTGCCTTATGCACTGTTAAAACTGGAACATTGGAACACTGAAACTGTTTACTGTCAGTTATAAAAACAAATAATCATAATGAAATTGTCTCTGCCAAAAAAATCAGCAGGTCAGACTTCCTAAAAATCCCTGTTCAGTGATTGGCCAGAAAATTGAAATCGATGCACCTCTCATATTTCTATCATCTATTATATAAATGCAATAGTATTGCTGTGGCACACACACACACACACACACACACGCCTAAATACGTACATGAGTAATGGAGTAATTTGTCACAGTGTGATCAAACAATATTTTTTTAATTCATCTCTTTTATGCATTTCCTCTTCTCATCTGTCTCATTTTACTCCTATTTGTTTCACGGGTAGTGAAGTCAAGGAAAAGTTATTGATGAAAGAAGAAGGAGGTGTTGGGAAGGAGATGGTATAATAGAGATATATGGGACTAGGTCTTGTGGTTTGTATTAGCCTTCTTTAACCCTATTTCCTTTGTTTTTTTGTTATGTCCATTGGGTTCAAGGTCTTCTCTACATCAGCATCTCCTCCTCTCTTCATCCTTCTCTCTGTACTCTGCCCGACTCTACCATAAATCCACCAACACACATTTCTGCACATACACAAACATATAAACACACCAATCAATACACGCCTGCTTGGCACTGCCAAAGCCCAAAATGACTATAGATTTTCTGTCGGCTCTGCCACTAAATTATGCAAACCTCTGGTTTATGTTCCGGTACTTTTTTGGCAATCTAACCCTAGAAATGGGATGATAAGGTCCTCCACTGAGGTAAATGGGAAATGATACGGTTACAAGTATGGATAGCAGATGGGAAGTCTTCTGCACACAATATCATAAATTGCCTCTGACAGCACTCTCAGCTTTTGGTTTGATACACAATAATTGCAAAATGTATACTGCTATATTGTTAAATCAATAACGCATATTAAGATTACTGTAAATGTCCTGCTGAGGTCAGGGTTAAGTCTAAGTGGTGAATAATGTGCTCCGGATATTGGTGCTGGTGCTATTGTTTTGCAAGCACACACACACATACACAGACGCATACATACATACACAAGTAAATAAATAAATATATAAATTATATATATATGTATATACTTCTATAAATTTTTATTAAAAATCACTTTAGCCACTGAAAATTTGTTTCAACCAAATGCTAGAGCAGGCAGGTAAAGGAGTAGATTGCATGAAGGCATGCAAATAATTACATTTTTGGTCCTGGACTTTTACTCTACAAGTTGCACTCAAACACAAAAGTTCCTTGTTCAAACAGTCTTACTAACTGCAGGGCTTTTTTCCTCCGCCTGAATGTTTTTGAGTCAAAGTGGTGTTAAGTGGCTCTCTCAAGGAAGATTTGACTCTGTAGTCAAGAGAAGCAAGGTAATGAACCTCCAACCTTTCTTCTACATTCAGCTACATTGACCTGGAAAATAACAACAAATCAAAAACTAACAAAAGTAAGTGTTTAATGCCAATAAAGGCTGTAACACAGCTGAATTTAAGTCAGGACCCACATGTGGGAAAATGTGGACAGATTTAGGTGTGTCTGTGTGTGTGTGTGTCTATGGAAGTGTATGCTTATTTCTAAGGTGGGCTAATAGTTTGTCTGGCCAGGCCTGTGATGGGGCCATCAGTAACTCTAAGGGGAAATTGAAATGATCGGCTCATTCAGTCTCCCAGCCACTCCATTACCCAGAACATCACACACACACACAGACACACACACACACACACCCATACACACAGATGCACCTCCTGTCCTCATTTACTCTTCCTGATTCTCTCCATCGTTATTACCTTCTCCTTTATCCATCTGCTGCTTCTTTTTTCTTTTTTTCGCTATCTGACCATTTCTTCTTGTTCTTCATGACTCGGAATTATTTTAGTCTTTTAAGCTCAATTAAAAAGACAAAATCTTCTTTTCATTCCTTTTAACTCCATTTTATCCATTTAATGCGTGTCTGAATAACCCCGGAGTGGCTTGTTTTAAAAAGTTGGTTTAAAAGTGTTTGGCTGAATGTGAGTGTGTGACGTTGATGGACAGTGCAGGAGACAGAGACCACTGTCTGTTGAGGAAAGCATCAAGTTGGATTTGGGAAGGCTGAGCTGACACTGAGGAGTGTTCAGCAGAGGTTTGGGTTATACACAATCTACAGTTATGCTTTTCCCCAATCTCCTTTGCTTCTTAAAAATACTGAGAGAACAAAACGGAGAGCAAAAGATAAAAAATAAGGAAATACTTAAACATCCTCTTGAACCATCGGTCTGAGTACTTGACTTTTGTTTAATGGGCTATTTGAAGAGTAATGAGAAAAACTTGCCTGCCACACTGAAGCAACACATTTTTGTTGAGCTGGTGTGTTTGCATTAACTAGAAAAATCAGCAAGACATTTTCTAATCATCTCTCCTTGGTTACACCTCAAACGGGCCCTTTCCCAAGGCATTTATGGAAAGTATTTACAACACCGCATAATAAACACAATGGTCTGAGACATACTGTGTCCACTGTCTGTAAGCATTTATTATATATCCAAGTATATCTAATATATGCAATAAATTTCTTTCTTTGGCTTTCTTGACACTACAATCTGCTAGCTAATAGATGCAATAGTCTTTTGTATATGGGCCACTTTGTGGTAATGAATCTTTTCTAAATGAAAGTCAAATAATCATGAGGAATTTGATCGTATGTACTGTATAACTATACAGCGGTCGTAGATGCTCAGCGCCCTGATGTGACCCTCATGGCTCATCAGGAAGAACTGCTCCACTTAAACTTTGCTGCTCCTTTGTAATTGAATTAGTCTGCTCAATTATGTAGAGGCAGGCCTGTCCTCATTACACAGCGCTATTAAAACGCAGGAATGGAGCCGAAGGGAGGAGAGCAGCTTGCCATGAATGGAAGGGAGGGGGGCTTAAAATCATTTTAGTAAAAGTGTAAAGTTTTACTGCTGCGTCTTCAAACTGTCTGTGCAACAGTGTGGTGGCGGCTTGAATGATGTCCTGTATCTTCGCTGCTTTGCCTCTGGGCAGAATGCGCAGAAAATTGCTACAGCAGGAACGTGAATTTCTTTCCAAGCCTTGTCCACCAAGTTTACAAGAAAGCTGCCAATCCGCTTCCCTTCAGGGGCCCCTTAGATCAGCATAATGACCGCACATCTTCCACATGGCCAGGGATCTCCTCTCTTTGGAGTCTGCATCATATGTGAGGTGCTTACTGCCTTATTTCTGACTCTTTTGTTTGTCCCTCTCTCCTTGCTCATCCAGGATCAACTGAAGAGCCTCCAGAGCAGCTGCAAGCACATTAATGATGAAGGTCTTCAGCTGCAGAGGTAGGTTGGCTCACATGCATACATAATAATAAAGCAGCTTGCTCCTGTGCTTCTTCAAATCCCCTGCACACAGGACACAGGCATTCCTGTTTAATTACTGATAACCCAAGTTGGATTTGTATGAGTGTGTGTCCTCTAAATGTCTCCTAATCTTTATTCCCTTCTCTCCTGTCCAGTAATCATCTGACTATGGACCTAGACAATAACATCAACATCAACCTGCCGCCAATTGAGACCAAGGTGTTGATGTGAGTACATGCTGTATCTATATGAAAGGATTAAAAAGGAGAAATTAAGGTATTTTCCACTTAAAACAGCCAATATAAAATCCCTTCTGATTAATTAAATCTATAAACAGCAACAAAAGTCTTTAGTAGGGCGACAATGTAAAGAAGTTGTAGTCCTTTACCTGAAGAAGAGCCTCTTTTTGAAATCTTAAATCATCATCCATACCTATTTCTGTCTCTTCCTGCTGCATCCTCATCCCTACCTGCAGTATCCAGCGGGCTTGGCGTGACTTCTTGCAGAGACAGGAAGTGGAGAAAAGGAGCCCCTCCCCACCCTCGCTATCCTCCTCTGACAAGATGAGCATGTCAATCAGCATGATGACCCTGTCAGACGGCAGCACCCCTGTAAGTCAAACATATTCTCTATAACAATATCAGCTAAACGGAGGACATGACACGTCACATGAGCTGTCACTGTCTGCGGAGGCCGCATGCCTGCTGAGGTGCGTGATGTGATCCTTCACAGCGGATGAGGAGGTCTGTTAATGGGCGCATGTTGACTGTCGGAGTAGTGTGTGTATGTTTTGAAACTACAGTAAGCAACGGGGCTTTGGAAGTACGATCTCTCAGGGCACTCACACCAAGGTGCGATTTGGGCCTGTGGTTTTAAAGATGTCCTGCAGAAAGCTCAAATGGGATATTAAAAGAAGCACTGAACCGCTTTTCCTTAAAGTTTCCAGTAAATTTGTTTTAGTGCTTTGTGTGATTATACTGCTTCACCACGCAGTCGTACAACCTGCTCTTCACCTTCCGGATAAACCGCGTGTACATTTAATGTTGAGAAGTTTTTCAAAGATTGTCACAAGAGAGTCAAAGCGGTTGTTTCTTTTTTGCTTCTTGTCATGTATGGGCTAACTGTTACTGATAGCGGATGTGGAGCTTGATTGACTCAGTTTTGTCCGCTTGACTCACTTTAACTAAGACAGCTTTGATGTTAATCACAGCTAATACTTCATGCAAACCAACAGTTCGTGATTTTGTGGTTTTTTTTCTTTTGACATCAGCAGAAGCAACTTGTGGAAAACATTTCAAACTGTTTGTTGTACTTAGATTCAACTCCCATATAACTACAAAAAATAATATCCCATCAAAAACCCAATAACGTGTGTTTTTGTAGCCTGTTGTGAATGCTGATGATTCCAGCTAGTTTTTTCTTACCACTGTAAGTGTTAGAGGAATTTCCTTCTCTTGGTGGAGGATCTTAACTTGTGCATTTCTGTCCACAAGAGGGCAGAAACAGTCAGGCTCTTTCTCAAGAATGTAAACCCACAACTGTTCTCTTTCAAAGAGGAAATATAAAAGGATGTGGACTCCCTTGCACACAGACATACACACTTTCGTACTGCAGAAGCACAGTGAAATGGAAATCAGTAGAAAAGCTATCCTCATTCAGCACAACTTTCCATCTTCCATTTAAGCAGACCACCCTAAATCCCCCGGATTTTCTCTACTTCGTCTGTTGTGGTCATTATAATTCTGTACTGACATTGTCTGCAGCCTGCTGGCTGAATAGCAAGTGTTTCTCTAAACTTCCCTACTAATCTCTTAGCCTGAAGTCAACAGGCAGGTTAAATCTCAGAAACGGCAGGGACAGTTGTGCGTATAAGCACACTTAGGAGGTACTTGTCAACTCAATCGCCACTGAAGGAGACTGTTTGGTTTGGATTCTTGTGGATAAAAGCAGGGTCAGGTAAGTTATGAGTGATATGAATTCCAAGACGTATACAGCAGAAATAAATATGTGTCAGAGCTGTCTGTGCATCAGGTGGTGAGGATACAGTCAATGAAGGTTCGGGATGAAGTCATCAAAGACTGTTAGCACACACACATAGAAGAGAGTGTTTTTTTTTATATATAAATATATATATATAGTATCCTTTGGGGTTGCAGGGAAATGCTGAGCTCAGGGACTCGGACCTGCTGACGAGGGCAGATGATCATCACTGAGAGAAAGAAAGCGAGAGCAAGTGTGTGTGCATTAAGACCCTAAGGTCATGGGAGATGGAGAGCAACGGAGAGGAGCGGAAGATGAAAAACAGACATTATCTCACAAGTGGAATGTGCTGATACTGTGGATCTGCAGCCCACGCCTCACCATACACACTGCCTCATTTCACTTCTTTCAAAAAAAAAAAAAAAAGGTGACAGATGGCAGTTGTCCAATGTTGTGTCCTTTTTCATCTGAACGCGGTCTTGCTTCACACACTGCCTCTTTCTGTGCATTTCTCATGTTCTTTAAATCTTTCCTCCAGAGTAATGCTTTTGCAGGATGAGACAGCTCTGCCCTGTTTGAATTTCTAACAGTTTCATTCCCCGTTGACCCAGCAATGCATTCTCAGCACCCGCACTACGTAGATGCACACATACACACAAGAGATGAAGTCATAATTTATTGAGACACAGTGATACGGAAGCCATCGCTAAAGTGATTGAATTTCTAATATTTGTGACTATAACATCGGTCTTTGACAAAAGCTTGCTGCAGGACACTGCGTCGTGTGTGGGTTTGTGTGCAAGCATGCAGCTTTGTGTTGCTGTCCTTTCTGCAGGAAGGAGCCGAGCCGTTCCCAGCAGAAACACTCAGTTGACATGCAACTCTTAAATGTGTAAATGATCTTTCACACTGTAACTCGCCTAGTTCATTGCCATAGCAATCTTGCAAAAACAGAGGAGCTCTGGATATCTCTTTTTATGATCAATCCCTCCGCTCTATAGTAATTCCACACGGGGAGGCAAAAATTATAGATTTCATTAAAGGGGGACCTAACAAAACTCTGGCTTTTATGCTCAGATATGAATCAGCTGTCTAAATTTTATTGTTTCATAATACTGTGCCACATCAACACAACCGACCAGACCACCTACAAGTACACACAAACACATGGATGAGGACACACATCCAGACACGGGCACATGGACATACAGACCTCTGCTGCTTCAATTTTAGGCTGTCTGGAAGATAGATGTCTTTTTATTACTACACATCAATCAATACTGTTTGGGGACGGGGTGAATGTTTTCCTAGCAGAGTAGCCAGTAAATTACTTGAGAAATGAGGATGGAAAGAAGCATCCAGAGAGGAAGATCAGAACAGATCTTAAGTCTGCACAGGAGTTGGGTTTTTTCATTGTTAAAAACATGAGAAACCTCATCATGATGTGGTTCAGTTTTTAGTATGCATTTGTAAGCGTTTGCGTTTAGAATCAGGGAGCTGTCCGCAACCGTGGTGCTGATATAAGGTCAGTGATGTAGTAGCAGAGTTACAACACTAGAGGGAGGCCCTGTGTCATGATGGGATTTACGAGAAGTGTGAGAACTCAACATAACAACCTCAGGATCTCAGAAGCAAAATATTTCAGTGAAGTCTAATTGGGTTTGTTTAAATAGATTATTTAGTTTGTTTTGTTCATCTTCTCCCATCCAAGTGTTTCACAGCCTGCAAAAATCCAGCAATAGTGGTTAAAACCAGGTGAAAACAGTTTGCCAGTTTACTTTTGGTCTTCAAGTGTAGAAATGGATTAAGTTGTTTTGTCTGTGTGCTTGTTTAAGACAAACATGTGTTCCTTCAAATATCTGTAAATGCACGCAAGTGCATTGACGGATGAAAAGCACAGAGGGGCAAATGAGCCCATCTGTCCTGTGAAGGTGGTGAGAGGCTGGGCTGAGCAGAGCAGCACCGCCTCCCCTATCTGCCAGCTGTCATGCACCTCCGTCTCTGCCCCCTCCAACCACGTCCCTCCTTTTTCTGACATGTCACAGTTTATTTTTGCCTTCCTCCTTTCATATTTAATGTCTCTTTTTCCTGTCTTCCTCTACAGTATGCGGCCCTCTCTGAGTCTCCTCACGTGTTTCTCTCTCTCTGTGTTTCAGTCTGTCTCTTTATCACTGGCCTACCCTCCCACTGTTCTCCTGGCTTTATCGGGTCAGACAGCTGCTGCAGCCATGAAAGCCTGGTCGGAGAGATAAAATGCGTTCGGCAAAGTTTAGAGAACTTTTGTGGGGTCACTCCGAGCCACCTTTTTTATGTACAGCACAGGTACATAAAGCATATCACTGAGATATGAGACATTCAGCAATATTCCTCTATACCAATTTAGCTCTGCAAGTTAACCTCCAGAGCTTCTTGGAGTTGTCCTGAAATAACCCACTGACTTCTCTGTAGCAGCGTTTAATTTATCACCACACAATGCATTAGAAGTTCAGCAGATTACTGAGCCAGCAGGCTGCGCAGCTTGTATCCTGTGTCAAAGCGTTTAACCCACGATGTCGGTCCCACCAATCTAATCCAGTGCAGTGTACAATTTGTTGCTCTTTCACCGATACAGATGATTTTAATCCTTGCAGCTTTTTTTTCACTGCATAAACTAACATTTCATTACTGTAAATGGAAGAAGGAGAAAAGGTCATATACGGTATGCAATCACCTAAGCAGAATGATGGCTGCCCCTTAATCTCTTTTCTATTGTATTTATTTACAGCAGAATGCTCTTCTTATACAAGTATTGAAATCAAACATTTCTTCAGAATTACTTTTCTTAATATTATGTTTCTCATTTCCAGACAGAACGTACCAGAATATATAAGATATGTTCTGATATGATATGAATTTGCATTGCAGGAATCACTGGGGCAGCAAGCAGCAAGCAGTTCTTTGGCTATGCTTCACTTGTTCATGGATAGATTCCAAATAAAGCTCCAGTTTCCTTGCCACTGCCAGGACATACAATTTCCTCAACATTGTTTCAAGAGCCATAATATTATTCTTAATCAGCACGCTCCCAGCTAAGTCAGCAGTCTGTAACATGCTGTCACTCTTCCAAACATTGCCTTTTCCCAGTAGCCTTTCACGTCTACCCCCTCCACTGTGGAGCAGAAATCCCTGCCTTGATTTATGGTAATTATGCAAATGAAACATAAGGCTTTGGAAATTAATGCTAACCCCCACTAGTCTCTTGATGACTTGAGGATGGGTGTAACTGGAGCCAATGCTGTCTACAATCCTGTTACTGTAATACCAAGGACAATGCAAAAAGCCTAGGTCAGGAGATTAAGGATTGGCTTGAATTAGTTTGGCTTTACTGAAGCCTTGCAGACGCAGTTAACATATTTAATCATTTCCTTTCATTAGGTGCAAATTGACTGAAAAGGCTTCACATGCATCTATAATCTGTTTTTATTCCTCAAGAGTGATGCTGTGTCTGGGCTGCAGATTTCATTGACATAATCCCCTGTGTCGTAATCTCTCACCTAGATAAGATGTGCTGTGTGGTGTCGGGGCAGGTGTTGGTGTGCAGGGTCTCTGTTGTGTTTGAGGTGGGCCGGGCAGAGTGACAGCCACGACAGGATGTAGGACTGCTGTGATACAACCAAGGCATTACTGATTGACAGAATTATTAGTGACCTCACACCGATCCATCTCCACATTACTTCAGAATGGAAATCCTGGCTGCAACGTATTCTGTCTTTCTAGCTGGGTTTCTTTGTAAATGTTTCAACCACCCTCCAGATATATGAAGGACATTCAGATGACTCTTATAATTATGGATTAGAGAGATGGAGCCTTCTGTGTAATAATGTCTGATGGGGGGCAGCGAGCTCTGACTCTCTGCTAATCACCTGCCAGCAGAATGTCAAATCGAACATGGGCCCTTTCACACCTGGGACACTCCATGTCATCCGCTCTCTGAAGTGTGTAATACTCATTATTACTATGTGGCATGCTTGATACGATATGCTTGTGTCTAAATGTTATATAGAGGATGGGTGAGGGTCTTAATGTACACTGAGTTCTTATGATATGATTGTGCCATTAAGTATGAGACACACTGAAAAGCCAGTTGTAATTAATTTTATAAAAGTTAAAAATCCGCATTATACCTGCCTATGCTAGTGGGACGGGTGTTTACAATTGAGAAGAGCTGCTGCTTCAGAGTGATGTCATTTTGCTTTTGTATCATCTGGTAAATTCCACAGGAGGTCACTGTTCTGCTTCATTGTGGCAGACTAGCAAGGAGGAGTCCAGGTCCATTAAAAGCCTTTATCACAATGGATCTCTTCTCTGCTCTGCTCTGGAGGCTATCTTTATTTAATATCACTTACATGTTAAAGCTGGTTTTAGGGTGTGCATTTTCACAGATGCCATGCAAATTGCTTCAGCCGCAGGGACGCTGTTGTAGAGAGGACACTTAAAATTTGCGGGCACCCCCCTTCTCTTTCTTCTGATAATGCCAGAGTCAAGAGCCTCTGCTTTAATGATAATATCTCATTATTTTTAATTTGTATTTAAAAGAAGAGGTGAGCTGTTTATTTCATAGGCTTATCTGTGGTACGTCTCCTTTTCCTCCACTCACTGTGTTTCTTCCCCCTGTCCTCCTTGAACCTTTTAATTTCACAACACTTGAATAAAATATTTAAGTGCTTCAGGATGACGTCAGGAGTGCGAACAAGCTACTGGGTTTTTCCAGCCTGCCTTCTATTTATACATTTCCTGTCTTCCTTTTTTTTTCACCCTCACCCGGCTTTCTTGGTTTGTTATGAATTCATCTGTGTTGCCAAACTTTGAACAAATCGAGATATTGGACACAGGAAATGAAGATAAAACTCGTTTGCGCTAGCTGTAAGAAAGTGAGTGCAATTTCACTCACCACATGTAAATCACTCCACTAATTCCTTAGCAGTCACATTTCAGCATTTAGTCATGTTAAGTAAGAATAGAGTCTGCTGTTGTGCAGTACCAGATGTAAATATACAATGATGAAATTAAATTCAACTCTCTGTGCAAGTTTATGCAGCTGTAATGCAATAAAACTTTAATTTACTTTTTTATTCTACTCTAAACTGTTATTGTTACTAAGATGCCAACCCAATGAGGCCTGAACACAGAAATTACTTTGCATTTGCGTTTAGGAATCCAGTTTTTTTGTTGAAAATAGAACCATGGAGACGAGCTCTTTGTGTGAACCCAGTGGGTTTGAAATGCAACATTAGAACAGAAATGGACTCGCTGATGTTTGCCAAAGCAGCAGCGATAAAGAGAGGCTGGCTCCACCCCCCACTTAGGAACTCTAAAGTTGCCTCGTACTGCTTTGAGTATAGTATATTAAAAACTGTAAGAAATTACGGGAAGCATAATGGTGGCTACTCCTGTGGTTTCCCTACCTATATTTTTTATTTCTTGCTGGGGTTTGTCTTTTAAGCAAATCAGTATCTTCCACTCGTTTCCTATCCCACAACCATTACAACATTATGTCATTGATCTCTTCTTGCTTAGTAACATGCACGTAATTGATCATTAATGTGTGTATGGGGACAGAGGTGATATAAAAGGCCACTGGCTGATATAATTATGATTCATCTCTGCTCTGGAATCTATTGATTGGGGCTTTGCTGAGATACTGTAAGGAGGTTAGAATAGCCGCGTGCCATAAAGTGTCATCCATGTGAGATATTTGAACAGTTTAATGAGCTTATGAACACTGAGCTGAATTTGCTGGTAAAATAAGATAAACATGAAATAAGTGTGACCCTGAACTTGATAAAGTGGATGAGGAAGATGGATGGATGATTTTTATTAAGATTCTTCTTCCGACAGTAGATCGTACAAGTATGTGATATATGCAATTAAGAGAAGATAGTAATGATCTAATTTTGAAATAAGATATAAGATATCTTTTATTTAGAGGTGGTACTTGAACATGTTAATTACGATTGATTAATTAAGTCATTCATTAATTTCAAAAAATTTGCCCAATACAAAAATTAACTACACTAAGTTGATCACGTAGATGATTCCCAGTTTACCGATTAGACTGATGCACGCCTCGTAAACTCTCCTAAAGCTGTAGCTGTGCTTCTGTGGAGCACTTTTGATTTGATTGAAAGGGATGAAAATGCCTCATGTAACCACCTCAACTGATCCAACTGACCTCAATCGGAAAGAATGTTCAATATGATCAAGATAGATGGTTTAAACATTTTCACGGTGGGCTCACCAGGAAAAAAGAACCGTGTGTACGCTCTTTCTGATTGTTTCTGGGTTTATTGTTTCTGTACATGCTTGAAGCACGGCGGGTTACGTGATATAACTGGTTTCAGGGAAGACTTGAACAAGCAAAACCGAACCGAACAGGCACAACCGAACAGGATTGTGGCGGATACTTTACTACGTTTTTGTTGTTGTTTTGTTTTGTTGTTTTTGAATATTGAGAATTTCAACAGTCAAAAGGTTCAAAATTTTAAAAAAAGCACGAATTGCACGTCAGAAGTGTGACAATCCTATTAAATCTGCCCCTCACATAAATATAACTGGTCAGATAATTTTATCCAGCGTCCATGAAAACATGTCGGCTGGAATCTCTGATCAGATTTGAATCACATAGATTAAATATATGTCCATGCAAACATGACTAATGTTGCCGACTTGGCGGTTTTGTCCAAATCAAGTGAGTTTTCAGACATCTCCAGTGATTCTTTAAATCTAAATATCCAAATACTTTTCCTGCTGTTATTGAAGACCTTTGGTCACTGATGTAAAATGTTTACTCTTCATAATGAGCGAGTGCTGCCATACAGTAGGTGCCTTTACCTTTCCCAAGAGTCCATATGTAGCATCAGACCCAGCTCCAGAGCAGGACCTCTGCTCCATGATCAGGCTGAAAGCTGCTGCTGGCTGCTTACTAGCAGATATTAATGCCAGTTAATGTGTGGACAAAAACATTAAAAAATTTCAAAGCACTGTGACATACTGTAGACTCTTAATAACAGAACAGCTGGAGCTGTTAAAGCACATAAATAGCACTTTAACTTAGCTATGTTCATTCCTATTCTTTCATTTTTCTATTGTTTTGAACTGAAATGAAATTAAATACATTTTTCAAGACATTAATAGAGAGTGAGAGAGTGTCTTTGATTCAGTCATCCACTAAAATGTAAAACTTTGCTTTTGGGGGCAACTATTGTAATGTGATTAATCAAGATTTATTTAATACAAATGTAATTAATTTTAATTGAGCCCCCATTCCTACTTTTATTACATCTGATTCTAGACATTTGCAATCAATTCTGCGCATCTAGGACATTTACGGCCCCTCTGAGGTCACATTTACCCCAGGAGAAGGTAAAACTTCCTTCTTGTTACCAGCTGACATCTTATAATTGTAGATGACAACGTCTTATTAATATGGGGAGCATCAGCATGCATGCTCTAATCCCCACACTTTTACCGAGCACTCACACACACTCACACGTACACACACAGGCACACAGGTAGTAAGAAAGGAGGCAAGGAAGCAGTGTGTTACCATTCAGCTGGAAGTTACACAATTTTTCACATACATTATATAGAGAAGTGTGAGCTGCGTGGGTGTGTGTCTGTGTGTAAGTATGTGGGAGACATAGGGTGCAAAGGAACAGCCTGCAGCACTGTTCACATCCAGCCTCATTTAACCAGATTCCACTCCTCCTTTATCAGCAGGATCATTATCCTCTCCTCCCTGCACCAGCTGCCTTACTAGGACTCAAGGTAGCAATAAAATATCAGCGCATTCGTTGCACCCACACCCACCCCTTTCCTATTATCCTGTGTTTCTTCTCGCATGCAAGCCAAAAAAGCCAAAAATAGTTACGTTGGGAGTGTACGCATGGGATGTATTTTTTGCCACAGTATTCCTGGGGCAGCTTAAAAAATGACAAAATGAGGTTAGTGCTGGCGTTTGTGTGCGAACATGTGTCTGCACTCCTGACACCAGCGGTTTGCAGGCCACAGTTGAAGTTTACACCAGTCGCTCTTAGAGAAGGGCTTTGAGATGGAGAGGCTGATACCTCAATGAGTTTAAAGTTTCAGCTGCTTCTTGCTGAATATCTATGTCATTTTAATCTCACTCACACATGAAGGATGCGTCACACTGTTTAGCAGAATATAGTGCAGTTTGTGTTGCGCAGGAATACGTTTTCATGAAAGTAACGTTTATCTTAGACCAATGGAAAAGGTCTGCAAAAGGGGAAAATCTAACTCAAATGATTCCACTACTATCCTCTTCTCTTACTCTCTCATGAAGAACTCCTTTCTTTGATTTGCTGTACCGCTGCCTGTTTCTCGTCAAAATGACAGCGTTCTCCCACTTTGCCTCTGTGATGTTTCCTTGCCAGGTCTGAACTGATTTTTTCGGAGAAGTTCTCCATGTTGTTATTCAACTCGAACAATCCAACTGCTTATTCACCCCTGTGAGATCCCACTAATAGTCACAGTGGCTGCTGAGGCGTGGAACGCTAGGTTACACTGGACCAGCTCTGGAAATAAAACAAGACGGCATGCAAACTGGTCTTGGATTGTTGTGTATGTGCGTGTGTCTGAGGGTGTGTATATGCTCTCTCAGATGTAACAATCTACTGTAAGCTGTGATTTTTTAGTAAAACACTGAACATGCAGTCTATTTGAGAAGGACAGAAAGAGAGAGGGGGATGACGGGGATTTTGTTTCGCGGTTTATTGGTTTGGCATTTAGAGACTGGAGAAATCCTGTGGAGAAGAAAGAATGGCAATGTATTGAACAGAAGGGAGCTCAAAAAAGCCATTTTTCTCCTTCCTACCAAGTGGTATGGTCTCCAGTGGAAATTAAACTGATTTGTAATTAATGAAAAGATGGAGAAGAGGCTTCCTCTCGTTCCTCTCTTCAACCTTCTTTCTTTTCCCCGGCAGCCTAACGCTCTCATCCAGTAAAATCCATCTTGGTAATGATGTCTGCGTGTAGGGAAAGACTGGGAAGCAGATGAAGAGAAAAATCTGCCAATACAATGAAGACAAAAAGATTTCAGGGTTTTATATTTGCACAGCTTGTCTGTGCTCACTAATTGATCGCATGTTATCATGACGTAAACACATAACTTGTTACTAAATGGAAAATGGCATGCTTCCATCCATTGTGCAATATATGTTTTACAGTGATGATTAAAGTAGAAAATAAGACTTGAGTCTTCTGTAGGCTACGCAACATGTAGATAAAATCCCAACAGCCTGAAATTGTTTTAATGATCAGTTTGTCTTATGTACTTTAAAGATAACAATACTGTTTCCTCCTTTACATTTAAACACAAATGGTTTAGACTATGTCGGATCACTGGAACTAAAGAAGTGATGTTACTCAGAGCAGCTGTGTTGTCCTGCTAAAATGATGCCAATTTAACTGCACTGCTTGCACAATTTAATGGTTTAAGGCAGATGGGCAAGTGCTTCAGACTTGGCACACAGGTTTAAGTGAAAATCTTATTTCTTGTAAAAGACTGGAAAGTGCAGTGTATGCTGCAACACATCAAACTCTGTTGCCATCTTTTAAACTATTAAACTTGGCTAAGGAAAAAGTGAGGAAAAAACCTGATGGATGCAGGAAGCGCAATGTTTAGTCGACAGGACGGAAATATGGTGTTTCAGTTCAGAAAGAGTCCAGCATGTATGATGCAAGCGCACCCAAGACTCAGACAGTAAAACACAGCAGTTGGATTGCGATGATGGGGCTGCGTGAGTGCACGTTGAGGAGAGGGTGGCTATAAATGGCACCATAAATACCTGGGTATATTAGGAAAACTGGCTGACAAAATGTCTCCCAGTCTTGAGAGTTTTGGCACAGGAGGAATGTTCTAGCTCAGTAAGGATCCAAGACACAAGAGCAAATTCAAAAATGTGTTAGCAAGAAGAGCAAACTAAAGATTTAGGGTTAATATTTTAAAGGAAAGAGAAAAGCAATATAAGCCCTTCAAAGAACTTCTGAAATAAAGAATACAAATCTCTGAGGAATGACAGAATGCAGAATTTTTTACAATGCTAATATTTCTCACACAAAAGAGGAGTGCATGCTAATGAGGGTCATCTAAAACATACAAAGCATTGAAAAAATATTGTAGCTAAAATAATGATATTTTTGCTGACTTGTGGGAGCTGAGAGTATAATGTTTATCTCTGGAATAGCTCAAGGTCCAACACAGATGTTTATTTATGAGACTACATTCTCTGCACATAAAGTAATACAATTTCTGTAAGGCAATAAAAGTTTGAATTATCTGGCCTTTAACTTTTACTGCTTAGGAATCGTTTTTTGTTTTTTTGTTTTTTTTGCTGAATAATGTAAAAGATCCAGCCAGCCAATATAAAAAACATCATAAGTTTGTCCAAAGGATTAGGTTAGCGGGTTTAAAGGAGTAACAAATGAAAGGAAAGAGGGAGATCCTGAGTCATATGGAACTTCTTTTATGCCTCATTAGACCAGTAAACTGATATCAGTTGTGCTCCTTATCATCACCACCCCATTACACGGCGGAGCGGCACTGATATTAGGAACATCACTTTGGATCCCGTATTCGTGCCGTGAATCACAGAACAGGGACGGGTAGTAAGAGATATAAATGATAGAGATGGAATTTGGTTTCTGTGCTGCTCAGAAAAGGATTAAATAATGAACTGAGGCAGAGAAAGAAGGTAAGAATATGAGGTGGAGGAGTTGTAAGATGCACAGGGGAGAAACAGGGGTGAGCAAAAGTATCATAATTAGAGGCACCTGAAAGATCAGATGCAGCGGATCCATGTCACACTCGCCTGTCACGGGGGAGACTTCACAGCAAGCGTAGTACAACTCGTCATTCACATGCATGACATGACTCGGGGGAGCAAACAGTTTTTAATGTCAAGATCGAGGATGGGAGGATGGAGGCGCAAAGTGAAATATGCTAATTAGGGCGAGAGGCAGCATTTTCCCCTGAATGACAAGATGTCGAGAAGCCGAGTTTTACATTTTTTGCATAATATGAAATGCAGGTGAAAGAAAGTGTCAGGAAGAGGTGAGGCATGTCATGGGGTTACATAAATGTCAGGAATGGAAAAGGAGAAACTTTGATACATTCAAACATGGCAACCTGAGAACAGAAGGGAAATAGTGGAAATTTAAGGACGAGTTATTTATGCTCTTACTACTGACAGAAAGTGGAGACTCTGTTAGCGCTTGAGAAAACCCTTAATATTCTGCTTCATTTTTCTAGCTATTCCTGGGGAAACTATTATTTCTGTCCCAAGGGTCTCCTCCTAGTCCTTTATGGCCTGAATGCATTAAACGGTAGACTCCTCAGGACCATCCTTAGTGCTGCTTAAATTACCTAAATTGGTCATTCAGAGTATTTTTCAGGTTCTCTGTCAGCAACTTTTTCTCCTAGACATTCTAGATGGAACCAATTTGCCAAAAAGAAATTAGGTTTTGAAGAAGATATATTTCTGTATTGATTAACTGTTGTTAAGCAAAGCTATCATTTTTACAATGCTTATAAGAGTTGCAGTGTTTGTTTTTTATCAAAAACATTCAGTGACAAAATGAAGCACTAACTCAGTATTTAAGGATATATAGAAATTCTGTTTTTTGTTTGCAATCCTTCTGCATTTTTTTCCTTCTCGCTCCTCCGCTTCTTCTCTGGATTGTTTCCACTCAGCACTGCCCCAACAATTTCCATTGGTATTGCTCCCTCTTCTGCGTCAAATGACAAATCCACAAAGACCCTGAAACCGCACCAAATTATGCGTGGAACCGACCGGGAGACAGACAGTTTCATCCATCTCCTGCATAAATGCATAAATGGGCCTTTAAACTCTAGAATTCTCCCAAGAGTGAGTGGGAGTTGTTGTTTGTCTCTTTGTGTTGGCCCTGCTACAGACTGGCAACCTGTCCAGAGTGTACCAGCTGCCTCTTGCCTGCTAATTGCTAGGATAGGCTCCAGCTTCCCCGTAACCCTGGGATAGGAATAAGCAGTATAAAAAATGAATGAATGCATTGCAGGACTTTGTATGAGACAATTGAAGGACTTCTCAGAATTAAGAGAACTGCCTGTCTTTTGTCATGCAATAAAGTTGTTTTCCTGTTTATTTTTGTGTTTAGTGTTTGTCTCCCCCAAAGATAAACTGACTACCTCCCATATTACAGATGTACTGTCTCAGACAACAACCAGTGTCTGCAAATATACATCAGTTGTCTGTGAAATGATGCATGTAAGATTCATAGAGCTAACTGAGAACAGATTGGCAGCTCTGATATGCTGACATAGCCTACTCCCCTTCACATTGAGCTCCTCGATCTCAAAATCACTCTTTGCCGGAGTTCATGAACTCAGAGGAAAAAAAGTCATGCAAGAGGGATTGTGATGTGTGTGATGTGTGTGATGTGTGTGCGGGAGAGAGTACTATAGAAATACTACTGGAAAATGTGTAGGAAAAGACACTCCAGGAGCTCCTTCATTTCTGAAGAACTTTTACCGTCCCTGTGGGAAGAACAGAAGTTTTGCTGAGAAAAAAGATCACATCACTGTTACAGCAAAGGTATTTTAACTGCTTTACAGTGAGTAGATCTCACTTGGGACAGGTAGAGGTAGAAAGTTCAGCAGGTAAAAGCACAGAGAAGCCTGCTAATTTAAAGACAGACCAGTTTTTCCAGTTTCAGCAGTTCAGAATAATATTAAAGCTGTTCCAGACTCACTATATTGTGGACCATTAGCCTAATTTCTGTCCTGTATTTGTGTTATAAATTATTTGTCTCAATGTGAATAAATTGGATGATTTTTTAAGTTGCTACTAGTATACACTAAAATATGAAAATGGCTTAAGTCACAGGTACAGTATATCCACTCAAATAACACATCAGTCACAATAAATAGATGTACCACTGCTCCTTATTAGCATATGCTTCCGTCTTGCAAATTCAATGCTCTGCTTTTGCAAGTGCTATTTGAACAGAAGAATGCACTCTGCATACATAATAAGGCCAATTTTTAACTCTCCTGTTTAGGGTTTATAGCACAAATCCATCGTATTCAGTAAATGAAGGTACCATAGAAGATAAAGTCACCACATTTCAGTAACTAAGCACACACTCACTTGCTGAATAGCAGTTCAATTGATTTATTTTTGCAATGGAAGCTACAAGAAAACTTGTAGAAGAACATACAAAAATAAAAAAAACATGAATTTAAAACATGTAAAAGAAAGAAGCGCACTAAGAGAGAAAGCAGAAGTAGTAAAAAGTAAACACAATAAAACAGTAAAAACAATACAAATAAAAATCTATATAAACTATAAACAACTTTATTTAAGGCTGTAATGGCCAGAACAGGTGGGACCTCCCCTGAAGTCCTGTGCTGTATGTGAATACTGTGCTGTATCATACAGATCAGCGCTAGATTAATGACACCTTTCTTTCGTATAATAAGGTGAACCAATAAATCACAGATGTCATAGAAAAGCTGCAGGTGAGTGTAAAAAAAAGCAACACAGAAAGTAGAACACTGAATTTTACATAACCCAGTTCTTTGATACTACTCTAATTTTATCATCTTTATTTTCTTTGTTTCCCTCTTCTTACTCTTACCAGTGTAAAATGAGGTACACAAGACACAAGGAAGGCTAAATGTTTATGCTTCTTTATTGGCCTCTTGTAATAACATGTATTTGTAGGAAAGGTTAATCTGAGTTAATACGTATTGAAGGCTTTAGATTCAAGTATAGGCTGAGTGGGCGATAAAAACCTCTGGCTTTATTATTATTTCAGGGCAAGCAGGCACATCTTTTTTTTCCCCTGTTTTTTGTCCGAGTCATGTGTGTGTGTGCTACTAAACAAAACTCATTGGACCATGTCTCCATATGTCTGGCCTCGATGCAGTATGTGTTTTTGAGTTATGGACGATTAGCTGATTCACTTTTCAGTAAGGAAGATTGCCCTTCTCTGTCACAATTTTAGCAGCCTTATTTTTTCCTCTCTGTGACAAAAAGCTTGTCTGCATTTATGGCCATCAGTTGTGTACATCAAAATGTGGTGTGATAATCAATAACTAATAAGACATTAGACGAAGAGTGGAATCTGCATGCAAATCAGAAATCTGCTCTAAATGTTATTAAGGAATATAGATGTTTAACCAGCAGAATGCTGCTTAATTTAAAAAAGCTACAGACTGTGTAATATTATGTTAATGGTCCGCCTTAAACACAGAAAACTGTAACAGATGCTCTTAGCTGTTTGAAACTGTACCTACAAAGGATTTTCCATAAACAAGTGTCATATCAGTGAACCAGAGCCCATCTCTGCACAGCTAATAGCATGGGTGCTTGGATCCACTTCAGCATACTGCGTGTGTTAGACTGGGCACTGTAGGAAGCGGAAATTAAAAAAAACACAGGAAACTTTCATTTATTCAGGTTTTCCCCCCCTTCTTTAAACACAGGCATTCAATGGGAATTATAGTATTTATATGTAAACAGGCAGTGATGCAAATGTTGTTTCTACTCCAAACACATAAAGCATCATTTCTGGATGTGATAAGGAATATTGGTGTGTTGTGTCTGTGTTCTTTGTGCAGCCTCTTACCTATTTGTCTTCTGGCCAGTCTTGACGTTAAATTACACCAAACAGGATAAGACCCCGTCTTTTATCTGAACTCACTGAGTTTTATCAAACTCCTTGTTGTCTATCAAACAAAACGTCATGACCAGCTGTCGTCCCAAAAGGACCGCTATCATCGCTGTTAGAGCTCATTTTGCACTCCATCATGGAGCCCAGTTACAGCACTCATTACCTAGTGTACCTAGTACCTGTGTTTATTGATGCTGATTTTCACAAGAGCCAGACAGGAGACAAAACGGTTTAAGGGGAGGAATTCTGTATTCATAGTCTCTGATCCTGTGCTCTTAGGTTGATCAACAAAGCAATGAAACAAAAAGGGCTGTAGGCCGAAGCTGCTGGCAGAAATTAAAATAGAAGGCAAAAGAAGGCCACAGTACATTATGCACATTTACCCAGCAGAAGAGCATAGAAGCTACAGGATGAGTGCGACGGGTGGAGAGAAAATGTGAGTGATTGAATCTGTAATGAATAGTCTCAAAGACACCACTAGCTGCCAGATTGCATAGTTTAGCTCAATCCATCATTAAAGGAACATTTTCAACTTTTCCCCCGAAGCTGAAGTATGAAAATCACAGGCGGCTCTTTCCACTTTCAAGGCTGAGGCCATATATCCCCCACAACCCCCACCCCCACCCCCACCACCCTCTTTTCTGCAGCTTTAATTACATAGTATCATGTGTGCTGTCTGACCTGCGGTCCGGGCCCAGTTGCCATTTAGTATAAGATGAGAGATGAGACTTTTCTAATTAAATAGGAAAAAGAGAAACTGATGGAGATCACAGAGCTGGGTGGAATAATGTCTATATTTGGCAGTCACTGTGTTTATGAACTTCTTATGATAACTGACAAAAGATATGAAACCTCAATAGAGACATCTGCACCAGACAAATATTTGTTCAACTGTAAAAAAAGAAAAACTATTTCAGCACGGCTTCATACTCCAAACTGTACAATAAAGAGCAGCCAGAGAAACGATTTATCTTTCATCTCCTTCAGTAAATAGAAACTATGCATGGCAACACACGCGTAAGCGCAATGTGGAGATTTGTGTTAGTAATTAGGTTTTTAGTAGAAAACGTTTGCATATTTTAGGGCTGAGCACTCCTCTTGTAGGACTTATCTAAGGTATTTTACCACTTTATCTCTAGAAAAACAAAAGAGACAAACAATTCTGTTTCCTCCATTGTAAAGCGTGACTTAAATCACTGAGATTGATCAAAATAAATGTACATTCAGATGCACCATAGTGCTTTAATCTATAATTGTATTATAAAAAGATTAAATTAAAAAAGCTAAACTTTTTCACATGGGTCTAAGAACCCCTGACCAGACCAGAAACCTGGGTGTAGTGATGGATTCAGAGCTAAATTTCGAAAATAAAGCAGATCACAAAGTCAGTCTACAGTCTACATCACTTTAAGAATATCAAGGTTAAAAGTTTTCCAGGTCCTGCTGAGTCAAAAAATAGCCCATGCTTTCATCTTTAGTCGGCTTGATTATTAAAACGGTAATTTTACACGTCTGGCAAAAAAATCAATTAGGCAACTGGAAGCCCTCAGCGACCAATGCTGTAAACATTGAACGACATATTACTATTTGTTTTCCCCAAATTTCGGCACGGCATGCTTTCACCGTCATTCAAAGTTTAAACATCTCACGAAAGGTGATCTCTTACTGTTTTCGCACAATCATGTGTTACGCTTAAGGAAAAACCTGAAATCTCCATAAATCCCTCCCACTCAAGCTGCACTCTAATTTTGGCCAGAAAAAATCTTCAAACAAATGTCTCTCACACAGTTTTTTCACCACATACACGATTCATGCATTAAAACGTTGGAATTTGGTTGGAAACATTTGGGATCTAGCTCCGAAACCCGTACAACTCGACGGAGCTCAAAAGGTCCAAAAGTCTACTTTTTCTCCCATTAAACTCTCTGCTGTCATTCCTTGTATATGTACCGACGCACGCAACAGTGCGTCTTTTCTCTCTTTTTTCTCTCATACACACCACCGCTGTACTCTAAGTGTGTTTACATGTGTGTGTATCCTCCTACCCATTCGGTAGTATATATTCATAGCTTGATGTGCACATGTTGTGGGTTGTTTAATTTGCCCCCATCCAAATTTCTTCAGAAATTTTTGGTTTCCATTTAAAAATCTAAATTCGCACCATTTCTTTTAAGCTTGAATTTTTAAACTTGATCATGGTTTTTAATGTTTTTTATTTAATGTTTAATGTTTATTTAATGTTTATTTAAAACTGCAAATAAACTGAGTACAAGTTATGAGATTAGACATTCACACTGACTGTACATCTTTTGCCAGCACTCACACAGAAAGTGGCAGACACCTGCAGGGAGAGGAAATAGCTTCTTCTCTGTGTGCAATGCTTGCTGGAAATTCTCAAAAACAGCTTACTCATCCTTGAAACAGTAAATATCTATCATCCCTGGACTGTTCCAGAGACAAGATGCAGCTCTGTGACCTTCTTGAACCTACATGTGTTACCTTGTTCAGTATCAAAGTGTGTTTAATCTTGTGTACTGCTGATGGCCTTTGCTGGCAGGTGTAGGTCTCAATCCGTGTAAGTGTTATCACTACAACCGAGCATGGAGCACCCTGTAGAGATGATCAGCTGAGCAGCTATCCCTCCCATAGTGGGACACACAGAGACACACACACCTGTCAGAAACACCCATCTTTTGCTTTTTCTCCAGAGCATATCAAAAGGCTTTGAGTATTCTCTCAAATATTTGGAAGAAGAAAAATGCTTGAAGATTTTCTTGCAAATTTGTTGTGTTTATTAATTACGAAAGAATTGGTTTTGGTTTATTATTATCAATAATCTAATGCTTATTCACTGTAGAATATTTCAACTGTACTTTATACTGCATGTTTTATCAAGGTCATATACTTTATAAAAATCTTCAGTGATTAAATGTGGCCTGTAGTTCATTCCCAGTTCATACAACACCTCACCTGACTTGACTTGCAGGGTCAGGTCAAGAGTCTAATTACTGAGTCCTTGACCTTAGATCAGGTCCCGCTACCTTCACCGATTTAACCGATCCATGTGTGGATAATCTTTCAGGGGTTGAGAAAAAGATTTATGATTTACTTCCTTCCAGGTTATATGGTTTTAAATGAAATGAGAGCCAGAGAGGAGAGTCTCCAAGGAATGCAGCACAGTATCAGTTCAGGCACTATTAGTTTCTTTTCATTTGAAGTCTCAGAAGATGGACTTTATGTCCACCTCTGTCTATCCAATTGCCTCCTTTGGCTTTGTTCCCTGAGCTGAAGACACAGACAACTACCACAACAGAACAGTTTCACAGCAAAACACTCGCTTGTGACTTCACAGTGCTGAAATCAACTCAGAAAAGAGGATTAAGTGACTGAGGACGACTGAACAGTGCATTTAGTGTTTGCGGCCAGAAAGAGCCCGATCAGCAGCTTAGGCTTATTAGGCGGCTCCAAGACTTAAAAAACGGACTCTGCCTCTCCTCCACTGTCCTCGACTTTACCCAGCCACTTTTCCTGTTCTGCACTTTGGGCAAATTTACCCTCACACTAACTCTTTTTATTCCCCTGAAATGTATCGTCTTGTTTTCCACCTTGTTATTGTTTGCAAACCATCAGTGTGTCAGCATGGGAGTAATATTGCATCTCACATTCATCATGCACTGTCTGTGCCTTAACAGCAGTCTGGTTAGTAATATTGTTGTGTGTGTGCGTGCGTGTTTGTTTTCTCCTTCCCTTTTTACTGTAGTGGAGTGGATTTTAAAGCAGAAAATATATGTTCCCTTCGCTTTAATGTGTGTGAAATGGCTGAGTGCTGTAAAAGAGAAGCATAATTGCACCGTATCTGAGAGAGCGAGCAAAGTGACTACCCCCAAAGGACCCCAAATACCAGAGAAGATAGCCTACTTACTCAGTGTAAAACAAAATGAAGCAGTCACCTCCTTATTCTCCTTACAGAATGGATTATCAGTCATGTGGATGGATTCTCTTAAACTTAATACAGATTAAAAGAAACAGTAACTGTTAAAACTTTCGCCTGAGGTTTGTTTTTGTTAGCTACACAAGGTTTAATGTCTGCTCCACAGGTAAAGTGATGGTCCTGCTCTCATTCGCACTCACTGAATACCTTTTAATGCCAACTGGTCTTAATGTCACAGAGAAACAAGGAGATGTTTTGCCCTCAGGGACTAAAAATAGTTAAATGGCTGGCTCCCTGCTTCTTGTTTTCACCTTTGATGTGTTTAAGCATATTTAAATGATCACTGCAGAGCAGATTTCTGGTGCAGTAATTTGTTTTGCCCACCAGAAACATCTGATTACAG
The DNA here is from genome assembly GCA_036024015.1 of Craterocephalus amniculus. NCBI lineage: Eukaryota > Metazoa > Chordata > Actinopteri > Atheriniformes > Atherinidae > Craterocephalus > Craterocephalus amniculus. Next base: position 3,871 of record JAVQJG010093964.1, on the reverse strand, counting down.
ATTTGTTCAAATGACCTTTTGCTTATCGAGGAAAGACTGAGCATCAATGCTGCATCAGCAGTGCCCTGCCTGAGCCGCACAGAGCAATCCATATATGCCACAACTGCTCAAATATAGCCTACTGAAAAAGCATTTGCATCCTCACCTCAACAGCTTCTCCTTATGAATAAAAAGTGAAGAATTAGTTTGTTAGCATAAAGCATTACATTTTCTTTCATCAGATACATGTACATAACTTTTCCAGACTTAATAGTTTTGATTGTAATTAGGGCTGTCAAAGTTAACGCTTTTGTAATGCATGAGTTGATCTTTTACATGCACAGTTCAGGGTAAAAGTTCTGCAAGAAGGATTTTTGGACAAGACTGACATATTTTATTTCCTAAGTTCTCCAAAAAATGCAGGAGAATGCAACTCAAACCGGCCACCAGTCGAGGAATAGAAATTTAAACTTAAACTCATTGTTTAACACGGACATGTGATGCATTCAATGCAGCCCAGAATTCGTGATTAAAACAGTACACCTCACACAATTACAACTACAACATCAAGAAATTTATTTAGAGTCTATTTTGGCTTCTTAACAGCTTTCAAAGTATTATAATAAAATAACCTTGTTATCTAATTGTTATAGATATCCTGTTTAGAAATATCTACTGTAGGTTAAATTAAAAATATATGTATTTTTATTATTCTAAATATTCTATAATTAAATTGTGATAAATCGTCAACTCAGGACACTCATGCCATTGTTTGCGGTTAAAAATCTTAACTGATTGACTGCGCTAATTGTAATACTTCTTAAGACAGTTTTGAGCTACTTATTATTCAGTGTTGTTAAAAAATAAGCCACTGGGCTTCAGTCTATTCCTCTTTCGGTTGCTGTCTGGTAAATTCTCCTGTAAAAATATGATTTTATGTTTTTTTGTGTGTTATGTTTTAAACTGAAATAAATAAAGCCATTCATTCATTCATTCATTCATTCATTCATTCATTCATATTTCCTAAATAAATTAAGAAACACATGCATTACAAAATGTTATCAAAGGTTTTGCATTGAAAATCTTTCGTATAGGAAAGACAAAGTTTATATAATTGTGTCCAATTGGAACATCTGGACTTTTAGTCTTCAGCACAGCCCGATCCATCTTCAGCAACACACTGAATATTTAAAGCATTCTTCAGAAAATTTGCTTTATGTGATTCTGTGAAACTTTCTTTACTTTCAGTATCATAGCGTTCCATGGCATACATTAGGTGTGGGTAAGATTCCTATTTAAAGACACACAGAGAGGTAACGTTTTCATTCAGCCTCCATACTGTACCATAGAGTTTTGTTATTTTTGTTGTTTTTCTAGTCAACATCCTCTGGAGTGTCAGGCCTTAGGGCAGCTACTAATCAAAGCCCCTGTAGCTATTACAGTCTCATATGTGGATGGTATCTGAGCAGTTGTCTAAACAGTCTCCTGAGAACCAGTAGAGACCCAGAGATGATGTGTCTGTGTGTGCAGTTTTAGAGTTGCCTTACAGGAAAACACAACTCTGTCATCAAACCAAGGTCATCCATCTAAACTCTTCTATCATGAAAGCAACACATTAACTTAGATCCATTAAAACAAAGAGAAATGAGGAGTTAAAGCTGAGAAATCAATCAGATGGTAAATGGAATAAATGTATTTGTTAGGGAGAGAGGGAGAAAGATGACGGTGTTCTGCCAATTGTAGCTGACTGTTTGTACACAGAAGAGAAAGATAAACGCAATCAGATCAATAGATGGGTGAATGTCTGCTCTAATCTTTCATATTAATTGTTAACTACCGTCAAATACCCTTTTTCACAGATAAATAGTTTTTGCGCACACACACAAATGTAAATCATCCAGTAAGCCTTTAAAAATCCAAGCTTTAATCTATTGCTTGTGAGGCTTTTTCAGTGACACATTTCTTTGTAGTTTGTGTAGAAGAACATGCATACATAAAGCTATGCGTTCAAACTCAAAACCTTGTGCTGTCTTTCCTCTGATGTTTTTGCATACACTAAAACTCCAGTCACTTCTCAGCTCATGTACACGCTCAGTCAGACCCCACAAGTCATTTACTCGCTCAGTAGGGGGGCAGATATTCATTCCTATTTCCACTAGTGTTTGCAACTCCAATCATCTTGCACTTGTATCTCTTTTTGTCTGTGTAATTTAGACGAAATGTGAGGAATTTTGAAAGGGTCTATGAAGTCCAGCAAGCTTGAAAATCAGCAGCAGTTTTGGGTTGTCAGCTTTCTAGAGCTCTTTCCGTGACTCATGTCATAACAACTACCATGTCGAGCACACTGTCCGATTATGTCATAGTTCTGTGATTGTTTCATGCTAATTAGCTTCTGACCTTCAGTATGTAAATTTAACTGACAGTCAGGCATTCCTTTTTCTAAATCTCCTGCTCTTTTGTGTGAGGTAGTATTCCAAGGAAAACAAAAGCTAAAAGGCTTTTCTGAACTGAAAAATGTCATCTTTGGCTGGAAAATTATTTTCAGATTATTTTTTTTCTTTTTATCTTCTCAGCCAAAGAAAAACCAATTTCGTTTTTATTGTCCTACTTCTAACAAATGAATTGAGATTTTTTTTTATTTCTGTAGCAGTGAAAAAGTTCTAATCCTTATTACTACGGGGAGAAAAATAATTGAGTCAGAGAGTGAGAGACAGGTCAGCGCACACAAAGATGAGGGAACATGCACACAAACTAGCTTTTTTTCACACGTATGTACACATATATATATATATATATATATATACATATATATATATATATATATATATATATATATATATATATAAAACAGCTCTTAACACAAAGAAAAATAGAGTGGTGATTCTCAACTTGTCTGTCCAGACCCAAAAGTGGGTCACGGACCCATTTTCAGTGTGTCATGTCGCTTTATTTGGGGAAAAAAACACCTGTTCCCCCATTAATTCCTCCACAATGTAAGTGTTACACCTCAGTTTGAAGCAAGTGCAACTCTATTTCCTTGAAGGTTTTTTGCTATGGGTTTTTTTTTTAAGAAAAAAGACATGGCGTTTTTTTTTTTGCCGAGTTTTTTGTCACACAGTCCTCCCTAGCAGGTTAACAGCAGGTTACATAAATTCTTGATCATTTACCCTGTTTTTTTGCCTTATAGGTACCATCCATCCATTTTTCTAGAGTCAGGCAGGGATTACATGGCAGCCATACCCCTCATTGTCCCTCTCTTTGGCCATGTGCCCATCGAAAAATGGGATGCCCCACAACCACAGTGGCCCCAACGGGCAAGTTGTTGTTTTTTTCATCATCATTTTTTTTATTCAGTTTTTATGACCAATGGTTGGTTTGATTCTGCTTCGGAGTTACGCACACAGCACAGTGCTATATACAACACAAAGCATCGCCGGCCAATCAGGAGTTAAATATGGCACCGATCCGAACTGTAGTGCTTAACAGAGCTGAGGAAAGAAAGTTTGATCAATTTGTGAAAGTAGAAGACAATAAACTCTCAACATATGATATAATATAGAACACACTCTTCATATTTTTATTCCTTTTTGATTTTGTCTTAGTTTTTTGCACATATGTCTATAAGATCCTCACTTTTAAAGTGTAATTGAAAGAATATGATTGATTATCACAGGAATAAATGTAAAGGATAATAATATATGATGATATAATAATATAATATAATATATGTAATGTAGCCTATGTTATATTTAATTTATAATAATATATTATGGTTTGACACTGTGGCCTTCCTGTGTGGAGTTTGCATGTTCTCCCCGTGTATGCGTGGGTTCTCACCGGGTACTCCGGCTTCCTCCCACTGTCCAAAGACATGCATGTGAGGTTAATTGGG
>JAVQJG010093934.1:0-16427 GCA_036024015.1 Craterocephalus amniculus | reverse complement strand
ATATATATATATATATATATATAATATTGCTTTAGTTTATTGATCTACTCTATCTGAACCAGTAAAAGGTGGTAAACACTGATTTTAGTGTCAGTTATGACTTTTAGATCAGAGTAATTTTTTACGATGCTTACAGTCATCGTTCTATCTTCAGTAAACACATGGAGACGGGCAGATGGAAAAGTTTCTCCTCGGTACCGGATGTGGAGGTTGGAAGAATAAAATAAACAACTGGATGCATTACTGAACCAATCCTGGAAGCCAGTGGTTAAGCTGCAGGAATAAAAGCTTTCCGGAAGGAGACGGAAAGCTTCATTGATTTCCCTGAAGGCGTTCCGGCTGCTGGAGAGAAGATGGTGGTTTTTAGACGTTGTACGAAGATTTCTGTCCAACTTCACTAAGTGTCTGTTTATCTGAAACGATGGCACCTTTTTCCTCGCGTGTTTGGACCTTCTGCCAGTTACATAACGGCATAGCGGCGCTTAATCAGCTGCAGCAGGACGGCTGCAGCTCTCTTCCAGCTTCACACTGCTTCCTAACACCAGACGAACCTGCTGCCGCCTCACCTGCACCCTCATGCAAAGAGTCAAGTTATCTGGCCCTCCTCCAGTGTTTCATCTGCAGCGTGGAGTTGTGGGGGGATGGTAGGCCTGACAGGAGGTGTGCCGGCAGGCTGGGAGGATGATGATGATGATGATGATGATGTGTCACTTCTCCCTCGGCTCCATCAGACCTGCTGTGAACTGAGTCAGCCCAGCACCCTGGCCCCAGCAGGACTGTGTCACCAGGGAAATGACGATCGCCGCCAAAGCCTGCGTTTTCTCAGCTACATTTCTTTTTTCCTCCTGGAGTTTCAGCCTTTCCAGGTCACATTTGGAGGCAAAACCTGGAATTTGCACAATCTGTGCCAGTCGATGCTGCTGCGTCGGAGTAATCCGACTTTTTCCGGAATCCGTAACTTTTTCCAATTTTCTCATTGATGCAGCCCCTTTAGACGGGCAACGGCCCATTTAGGGACTTATGCTGGACACAGATGACGATGCACAGTCGCACCAACAGTTTTGTTCGCCTTCTGCATTAATTACGCACATAGTCGGTCCGTTTTCAGGCTCTTTTTACATCGGTCACTCAGCGCAGCAGGCGTAGTAATACCACTGGAAACTGCGGTGGCAGTATTGGGCAGAAACAAACCAGAGAAGAAGTAGAAGAGGAAACTGTAAAAGAAGAATGAACATGATGATGTTAGAAGTTGCTCCAGCTTTAGAAATAAGGCTCTGCGAGTGTTCAGGGCGTGTTGGTGGTCAAAAACAACTTTAAAGCAGGGCGTTTGTGCTGCAACCGATATCCGACACTAACGTTAAATGGCAGAGTTAACTTTGAACTCAGCACTGCCCCCTGGTGTAGGTTTACCATAGCAACATAAAAGATGCATGGAAGCCGGAGGAGAGCGATGAATGAGCATTTTTGTGACAGACTTCCCCGTTTACGTCTGTCAGGAAGCAGAAATGGGCCTGAATGCTGAGTCCATACGAAGCAGAATGTAGCCGGGCTGTTCGGGGAAAAAAATCAGTTTTTTTCTTCTTTTTTTCACCCTTTCTACCATAGTTAATTTTACTTGCAAAGAGCCTAGTATGACAGAACGGACAGAAAGTAATAATATTTTAATATTTTATGAAAATCATGACATTGTGGGTCCGTAGAAATATTTTAACAAACAAAAGAAGTGATAAACCTGCTCTCGCTGATCCAGGACCGCTTTGTTTGTTTGGTTTTTATTATTGTTTCAACTCAAATTACAAAAAACCTATGTTTTATTTCACAATGTTATAATTTAGCACATTTTTATTTATTAATATGAAATATTCATATATATTGTTTTTCAGTCTCAGTCAGGTTGTTGACAGGTCTTCTCTTCCTTTGACCCAGAATAGAGTCTGACTCACACGATGTCCCGCTGACGTTGTGTTGTTGACTTTACAACCAGCATGTGTGTGTGTGTGTGACACGGCACACGCTTCACCGTCACGGCGCAGAAAAACAAATGTCCCGCTCTTTATCAGTTCTCCATTTCACCATTTTAACAGTTCTCTCATAAAAGCTGGACATTTTTATCTGTTTAATGCAGAATTTATTCACTTTAATCTATTTCTTAGGTTAGAAGATTAACACAAGTATCGTTTTTTTACATTTCTGTCCCTGTAGTTCAGGACGGGGGGTTTATTACGTGGAATTAAATCCCGATGCAGCGAAGGATCCAGCATTTAAATGAGAGGCTCCTTCTAATCCCACTTTAATTTGACTTCAACACTTTGCAAGCGGCTACATTTCCTGATAATTATTTAATCAGATTTTGTTGACGGAGGGAGCAGAAGTACTGTTATCTCGATCCGACAGCTTTTCCATTAATATTCACATCAACCTCAGTCATGAAACTCTGATTAAATATGTATCTGATGCGTTCAGGCGACAGGCGGTGTTCGGGTTCAAGGGTTCAGAAACGTAAATATGTGACGTCATCGTTTCAGGAGGTTCGCGATAACTTAACGACAAATTCAAGAAGATTCGTGTTCTTTGTCTAACAGGAGTGTGTGTCGGTGTCTGAGCAGGATTTTTTAGTGGGTCTGTTTTTCTTCTCGGTATTTATCATCACTGTTATAAAGTCATCCAAGTTAAAAGATGACGTCGTTGCCATTCCTGCATCCTGATTGGTTGAAAGATATAGCTGTTTATCCACCGCCTCTGAGTGACCTTCACATTTTTCTTTCTTCTCCTGATGTTCTTTTAGAAACGGTGATGATTGGTTTATTTATATCTCCTCAGAAAGCCGGTGTCCGTGCGTGACCGAGGATTGTTGGTGTCTAAAGAAACGCCACAGATTGCTTTTTCCTCTGAAAAGAGTCCGGTGTTATGTCTTAGTAACAGACTGCTTTCTGTGTGGGCTTATGTGAACCTGATAGTTTGCCGGCCGCTTATATGGGCTCAGAAATAAATCCTGAACAGCTGATGAAAGGGCAGACGTGATTTATGAGGGTAAAAGCAACAAGAAGGATGATGTGAAACATTTTCTTTCATCATTACGCTGGAGCTGTCCTGTAGTTTCACTTTTTCCAGCCATTTTTGCATTTTAATAAGTTATTTAGATAGTAAAGATGGAATTTATAGAACACTTTCCACAGATAAGGATCACAAAGTGCTGGATATAAAATGTAAAATAACAAATAAAACAACATAGTAGTTGCATAGAATAAATACAAAAACAGGAACCAAATGCATTGAAAAGCTTTCCCCTCCCTGGAAGGGTTTGCGTGCTCCCTGCTATGTATATATTACATTAAAATATGATATAATATTATAAATTCTAATATATTATATAAAAATGATATATTTTGCTATTGTAATTTTAAATAAATTTAATTAAATGTTTTATTTTAAATTAATAATAATGATATTAAAATAATAATGAAGAATAATATTATCTTTGTTTGCATTGTTCTATTTGTGGATGTGTTGTTTTCACGCACGGACATGTGTTGTTAAGAATAAATCTTTGATTAAGGAATATGATTTGCATTTTCTCTTTCATAAGAAAGAGAACATTTTCGTAGAGAGGAACCTGAAAATCAGCTTTTCAATTGATTGAAACAACTACCAATTAATGAATAACTTGATAATTTGCATCCCTACTTTGGAGAGTTGTCTTATTAAAACAAGTAAAAACAGAATTCTAATAAATAAAAACATGGATGATCATTTTAAGATCGGCTGTTTCTCCTGACTTTAGAGATGATAAAAACTGTTTTTAATTGTTTGTCTGGATGAGCCTCCAGAGACTTCCTGTTAAAACACAACCCTGAGGTTTCTGAGGACAGAGCAACGAGGTGGTTTATGATCAGAGAGCAGTGATCAGAGTTTCTGCTTTATTGAGTTTATCTTGAGGTGATTTGAAGAGATTTAGCTTTTTATTGAAGACAAACACTCCAACAGGACAGAAAGAAAGTGAAAATAATTTAATGGTTAGTTTTGTTTACACCCATCAGCCTCCCCTTTAAACCCCTGGTACTGGTCTCTAGGATTCCAGTTTCTGGGTCATAGTCTCTACTTTGTAACTTTCTTTGCAACCCTCATTGTGAATTATGAGAATTAAATGTACGTAAATCACCTTTAAACCCTGCCTGCTGCCTCCGGTTTCCCCCTGACACATGGCCGGGTATCTGACAGCGCGGGAGGCTTCTCCTCCGTGTTACAGCTTTACAATCTGTATTTAATTGCATCCTGAATGCTCACAGTACTTTGAAAAGGTCGGCTGTCCTCAGGTAGTGACACGATGATAGGTGTCGGCTGAGCCGGCGCCGAGCGCAGCGGTAAGAGGAGTTTGTTTCTGGTGGCCTTGATGGGTGTGATGAAGGTGTTTTAGAGCTGGGAGTGAGGAGGCTGCAGCTGCAGTGTGTCTGCAGGAGGCTGGAGCTCCCCCTTCAGGCCAAGAAGAGAACTGGCGCATATGAATTTTAATCTTCATGTAATTTGAGTTTAATTCTCCTGGCTGTTATGAACGTAAATAATCAGCTTTAAGATGTTGAAGTGCAGCTGAGAGTCGTTGGAAACGGCTCCAGGCAGAAGAGCGTTGAATGTTTTTTTGCTTCTTTTCTCATTTTACTAATTACTTCCTCCAGAACGATCCTTCCCAGTATGAGCTCTGATTTCACATTTTACCTCCATCTCTCGCTAACAACATTATGCCCTTCGGATATCACACGATATCTGCACCTCTCGGAATTCAGACACTTTTATCTGAGTGATCAGACCCAAATGAAATTACCCCCCCTTCGATCCCGCAAGTCCCTTCAGCAGATAAACGGGCTGAAATGAGGCTTGTTGACCGCTGTATGTTGTTTTCACTCTGCATGTCATGCACCAGTCCTGCAGACTCACTGTGTACTTACTTTATAAACCAGCTGGTTGGAAATCATGTGATTTTTAGTAAAATGTATAAAAGAGCCAAATTTAATACAAAGCTGAGTTTCATATTTAAAAAAGTGTGCTTGATTCAGGCATCGGAAGATGTTGGCTTTATTGACTTTATTATATAAGATGGCTTTATTAAGATTTATTTTTTACATTTTGTCTGAAAGATAATTGACTCTGGACTTTGGTATGTATTGGATGGTGTACGTAACGGGGGTTCCAAAATGGTATGAAGAGTAATCGCAATCTGGATTTATTAAAGCGAAATAGGGATGAAGCCTCATCTTGGGTAATTACTGCATTGTGGGTTCTCATTTCTTAAACAACCACGTGGAAAGACTCGTCTCGTGGTCGTCTGTTTCAGAAGAGTCAGATTTGCAGCGTGAAGCAGGAAAACATCCGAGTACATGCAGAAATGTCTAAAACCGGGTTCAGAAATGTCCAATGCTTTGTTTAAAACCTGAAGGATCGCAGGGAACCGTCGCCTTCTAGGAAGAAAAACATCCTGAAAGATGGTGATCGGTGAAATCAGATGGAAGAAAAACAACAGTAGAGCTCAGGGCTATGTGAAAGAATGGCACTATTCATACATCCACAGCGTAAACGGTTGAAGAGTGAAGGAAAGGTACCGAACAGGAGAATGCTTGTCCCTGTGTACATAAATTGGCCCTGTCAGTTCATTTTCATACAAAAGTTCACGGTTCTGATTATTCATGAGTATGCAGGGTCTGAACCACATGTCGGACGTTCATAACAAATCAAACGGTTTAAAAAGCGGTAGAAAAGTGAGCAAGTTATGGTTATTTAGAAACTACATGTCCCATTAAATCAATGTTAAAGAGTCATTTAGATTAATTATGTGTGTCTATGTTCCAAACTGTCCCTGGTTTTCACCGCTTCGCTTATGTCAGGGCTAGGGATGGCCATAATTTATTTACTATTGATTAATCGATCGTTAAAATTTTAATCAATGACATTATGTTTTAAATGATCAATTGAAATTATCTTTAGACTGGTGCTGAAGTTGTCTGTGACGCATATTTTTCAGTGTAACCATTGATTGAATCCCATTTCACTGCAACAAGAGCCGTTCAACTTGTAATAAAAATCTAAATAAGGAAACACACTAGGTATTTTGTACTTTCACTTTATTTAAATACATGCTATAAATATTGCATTTTAATATAGAAATATTAATGATTAATTGATCATTAATTCTCCTGTAATCGATTAAGTCATAAGGCAAGCAATTCTGTATGAGGAAAGAGGAAAAAAGGGAGAAAATAGTGGACTTAATGATTTTGCTTGCTTGTTTTCTTTGTTCTTGTTCTTTTTTTAATCGCTTTGTCTTTTATTTTAATTTCTTTAAAGATAATTTTTATGATATTGTTAGAAAAATAAACTCAATAAACTAAACTAAACAAAAACAAGACAATTTAAACGAATGCCCATGCCGAGTCAGGGCAGTTTAGTCCCACCGCTGCCCCCTACTGGTGACTCGTATGTTACAAACAAACACGAAATGCGCACATTTTCAACGTTACACATGGTTTTTGTTCAGCACTGGACGTTTTTAAGAAATTGAAATCTGGCTTATTTTGTGATTCAGCGGCGTTTGACGGCAGGCAGGCAGTTTGTGAAAAGGCCTGCGAGTGATGCAACAGACGGACGGACCTCGGTGAGCGCGAAAATGATTTAGACCGGAGTAAACAGCTTCTTCGCTCTTACATAACTCGCTGTCACCTCTGTGCTGCCTCATCCATGCGCAGGCACGCACTTTATTTAATGAAACGAAGGAGCACAAACAATGCACACACCATTTGTTTTCAACTTTAAAATCTCTCAGGCACATGCACCCTGCACACACACACACACACACACACTGACAAACTCATGGGTTTGAGCTTCACGCTGACTCTGCTCTTATAAAATCGTACGGAGCAGCGAAGTATGAGATGAAGTAAACAACAGGTGGCAGAGAAAACAAGCTGACAGCAGTGAAGCAACAGTAGCACCATGTCAGGCTTTAATGTGTGTGTGTGCAGAATCTGGAAGTGTTTTTAACCCGGATTCTAACTTCAGACCTAAATGGACACAATATACAAACACAAATTGAAACCGCACAAAAAAAAGGAAAAAAAAGAGATTTAATTTCTTCTTTTATTCAGAATAATTCCACTTTAACCTTTTTAAAAACTAATAGAAATGGCCTGCTGGTGGCTACATTGGTATTTTTGTGCATAATGGTGTATTTGTTTCACATTGTTATGGTCTGTACAATTTATGCTGAAATGTTATCTGGGTCAATAAGAGAAAATCATTTACAAATGTTGAAATTAGGTCATGAATATAAAAAATACACAAAAAACAGGCACATTTTTAGCACTTTCTGCTAATTAAATACACAAAACTTTTTTTGTCTAAAAACAATGAAGATATTTGTGAATTTGTAGCAGGAAATCCAGCTGTTTAATCCACCTCAGGTACTGCTTGCATTTTAATGTAAATAGTTGCATACAGTTATTGGGCACATTTATAGATGATTTTTTAAAAATTTGCAATCTTTATTTGCATTTTAAGTTTTAAAAAAATGGTCTGTAAGGCATAATTGTCATTTTGACAGTAATATTCAACATTTTCCTCGTCGGATTTTGTATTTTGCGTGTGATTTCAGGTGATGGAAATAATGAGACCAAACTAGGCGAAAATCAAAAGTAGTCAAAAACGACCATTTATAACTCCATGAATACCAGCAGGTTGGCCATCGTACCGCAGGACGAGCTGCTGGGTCGCATCCACGCAATAAATCCACTTTATGGCCATAATTCAGTTTAAATGTTGTCCGTTATTTAGTTTTACCACGTTACTGTAGCAGAGCTGAAGAGCACCACCTCAGAAACCCCTGCTTCAACAAATATCCATCATTTATTCTCATTATTGAAGGAAGCAGAGGAACGTGTCCCTTCGGTTTCCAGAGGGCTGTTGAGGGAAGCCTGAGTGACGCGGTGAATATTCAGGCGTAATACCCTGTCAGCAGAGGTCGGAGCCCATCGGTGGCGGGCTGCATGCTTAGCAGACGATGGCCAGGATTCATGTCAGAGCAGAGTTTTGTAGTAATTAATATAGTCAGATTGCAGCGGCACGGTTCTCTGAACCCACCTGAAAGATTAAAGAAAAAACTACAAACCGTCTTGGTTTTTATTGAATATTATTTTAGTGAAGGTGCTGAGGACTGAATCTGAGCCAGTATCATTTCACTGATACAGTGAGGTTAACGTCCAGCTGCCAATTTGATTTCTATTCCATCTTTTCCTCTGAATAACAGCTAAGATTCATCGTCCCATATAGCAGATTATTTATCGCAGAGGGTCCATCTGAACTGCTTTCAGAAGCAGAAAGTCACCTGCTGACCTGCAGAAATCTGCTCCACGCTGCATTTTTAAAACAAAACAAGTGATTTTTATAGTATATTGCAAAAAAATATGTATTTGTTTTTCTATAAAGTCACAGTATGTAATAAATAGGTGAAATAACGGTGGTCCTACAGCGGGGCCTTGTGGTGCACCACTAGACGTGAAATTCCAGCTAACGGGAGGATAAAATCATCTTAACGGCTCCGAACTTGTTACGTTTCAAAGCTGAACTTTGGTTTGATGCTGAACCTCGAAGAGAGCCAAGGATTTCTGCCATATTCGCCATATTTGGTGGTAAAACAATCAAATTGACGCCTTCCTCTCTTCTTCTGTGGTTACAGGCGCGTTACAAGCAGAGTCTGGACCCCACAGTGGACGAAGTGAAGAAACTCTGCACGTCGCTGAGACGCAACGCCAAGGAGGAGCGAGTCCTCTTCCACTACAACGGCCACGGGGTGCCGCGGCCCACCGTCAACGGAGAAATCTGGGTTTTTAATAAGGTAATGTACATGTGGGGCACGGTTAACCGAAGAGCTGGAATAGAACAACATCTTCATCAGAACTGCATACCGTTTTTGCTGTTCTTAAGAAAATTAGAATAACGAGATTTCTGACCAGTTTTGTGGACCTGATTTTATAAACGCAGCTTTAATAGAGATCTATAAACACCAGCTGGTAATTATAAAACACCCGATAATGTTTCTGAATGTAAATTACAGAAGCGTGTGCCCTTCACGTCACCAAAAAAAAAAGTTTTTGTTTTACAAGATTAAAAACTTTTCTGAATAAACAAGAAAATTGAAAAAAAATTGAAAACTTTTGCAAAAAAATGCAAGTTGTAGCTTTATTCCAGAAGTCTGCCCCCTTTGGTGACACGTGGAAGTGATGCCAATGTCAGGGTTGGTTTTGCAGACTAAATATTGTACGCCCACATGCAGGATGCGAGCACGAATCCCTGTCCCTGAGCAGCACTAACAGGACTATAGAGGACAGAGATCTGCTCGTCCTGCACATCAGGCTGCTGGGAGACAATGCTGCAGAAAGAAAATAATAGGATTTAGCATTTACACTGGCGCAATGCACCTTTAATGAGACAATTTTAACAAAAAAAAAGGAAAAAGTTTTGCTTTTCTGACTAAATGAGATCATTAAAATAACTTTTTTTTTAAGCAACTTTGATTCAGTTTAAGAGGCTTCGACCAAAGTCTGGACCTCCGAAGGTTCTGGGGAATTTTCTGTCAGCCTCCAACTCCTCATCAGGCAGATGCCTCGTTAATAATTAAACAGATCTATAAAAGAGAGTTTTCAGCACTAACAGCACCCCCCCCTGTTTTCCAGAACTACACCCAGTACATCCCGCTGTCCATCTACGACCTGCAGACCTGGATGGGGAGCCCGTCCATTTTCGTTTACGACTGCTCCAACGCGGGAATCATCGTCAAGTCGTTCAAGCAGTTTGCTCTGCAGAGAGAGCAGGAACTGGAGGTGGGTGTGAGTCGACCCGGCGGGCCTGGAGCCGCTGTCGGGTTCATTAGAGCCAGACGATGAGTTCAGACGGAGCTGCAGCAGCAGCTTAGAGCTACTGTCGCTGCCACAGATCCTCAGCTGGACCCGCCTCTGTGCTGTGATGCTGCAGCTTAAACACGCACCCATCCATCCATCCGTCTGTTCATCCATCCATCTGTTCATCCATCCATCCATCCGTCCATCATCCATCCGTTCATCCATCCGTCCATCATCCATCCATCATCCATCCATCCATCCATCTGTTCATCCATCCATCCATCCATCCATCTGTTCATCCATCCATCCATCCATCCATCCATCCATCTGTTCATCCATCTGTTCATCCATCCATCCATATGTTCATCTATCCATCCTTCCATCCATTCATCCATCCGTCCGTCCGTCCGTCCGTCAGTCCGTCCATCCATCCATCTGTTCATCTGTCCATCCTTCCATCCATCCATGTGTTCATCCATTTATCTATCCATCCATCCATCCATCCTTACATCCATCCATCTGTTCATCCGCCCATCCATCTGTTCATCCATCTATCCATCTGTTCATCTGGTCATCCATCCATTCATCTGTTCATCCATCTTTCCATCCATCCATCCATCCGTTCATCAATCCATCCATGTGTTCATCCATCCATCCATCCATCCATCCATACATCCGTCCATCCATCCATACATCCGCCTGTCTGTCCATCCTTCTTTTTCCGCTGTGATAAACACATTAATGTAAAAATGCATAGAAGCCTAACCTTTTCAATCCCAGCCACCATGGCGACATGATGTTTCCAGGTGAGCCTCAGTTGTCAGATTATGAGGCTAAAATCATGTTAAATCAATGTATCAGTAGATATATACAGGATACATACGGGAATTTATTACTACCAACGCACAGAATAACAGTGGCCAGGACTTTTTTCATCTGAATTATTCGCTCAAGCCTCGGCTTTCAGGAGAAAAAACCAACACACAACAGAAACTATTTACATATTTAAAGTTTTTCCTCATTCCCAGTTGTTTCTGCTCCTAGGAGTTTTTTCTTTTCTGCTCACTTGTTGATCTTTGGCTGCTCCTGATTGCACATTACCCTCAATCCAAGCTCTCTCATTGGTGGAAAGCTGACCAGGTCAAAACAGTGGTCCCTTTGAAACATAGTGGTAGTGATAAAAGTGATAAATAATAATGTAATCATCATGGTGGGTTTACCACATAGAATCTCTATATACCACTATATTCTGCAGATGAATTGTAATCCTCCTGGAGGAGACCAAATGTCTGGAAAACTTCCACTCTAGTGGGGTTTTAAGGGTTAAACTGGGTTATGTGCTTTCTTACCCATGTCAGAGCGTTTCTGCAGGAGTATTCCCACGATGCAATGTAAGTAGGGCAGAGGAATTCTTCTAGAACGATGTAAGCGGACTCTGGATCCATTGCAAAGTTAAACTCTGCACACAGAGTCACGTTCCCTTTTCCTGGAAACGTAAATGATTAAAGCTTTCTGCTCCCAAACACAAACATGCGGAGTCCGCTCTGTTACCTTCCATGTTGCCACCCATTATGTACAAGTCTTTGAGCTTCTGTGGAAAGTGTGGATCCAGTTTTATTGCTAGTGCTAGGTTAGTGAGCGGGCCGAGGGCTATCAAGGAGACCTGTGGAGAACATGGTGTTAGGACTTGGAAGAAGAGCTTGATGTCCCTGCAGGGAGGGAATCTCACCTGCTTATGGTGTTCAGACACCAGTCTGATCATGGCATTGACTGCATGTTCCTGTTGGATTTTTTCCTCCCAGTGAAGGTCCTTGTCCTCCAACACATCCCCAAGTCCATCCCCTCCAAAGTGGTCACTGGCTAGATTACTGACCCCAACCAGAGGACCACTGGACCCTCGAAACACTGGAATCTGCAGTGGAAAAACAGTTTTGGGAAGTTTTTAGCATAGAAATTGTTTTTCTATTTCCCTTTTCAGGCATAAAACTGAAGAGGCATAAAAACACTTTTAGATTAGGCTCAGTGAAAGTACCCCTTCGCGCTCACAGACAGACAGGACCCTCAGAACGTTCTGGCAAACGTTCTCCACCGCTGCGTTCCCAAACACGCAGGTCACGCCCAGGATCTCCAACCCAGGAGCTGCCAAGGCCATCAGTATAGCCTGAGCATCATCGATGCCGCAGTCCGTGTCGATGATCACCGGCTTCTTCGCCATTTTTCCTCTAGAAAATTATGAAATTATAATAATAATACAAAAGTAATACAAGTGTATCATCAGTTATTTCCACACTATCTCATTATCTACTCCATTCAATATGAGTGTTATCATCCTTTTCATGCAACACGTTGTCATAAATGGGTATTAAGGTTTTATCATCACAGTTTCCTGCAGTGTTTCCAATATCAGCTACTCAGACGTTGCTCTGAGGGATAAAATGGCCTTCTGGCTTCGATCCATGAGGCCAAATTGTTTCTTTAAGAGGCAAAGCTGGCAGTAGATTTTTTGCTGCTTTAGCAGAAAACAGAAACAAGTCCCTCTGAGTCAAAGGAACTAGGGATTGGCATTCGATTCAATTGTCTTAAATCAATTATCAGGAGAATTAACAATCGATTATCGATTCCAAATTCAAATTTAATATTATAGCACATATTTAATGAAGTGAAAGTAGAAAAACCCTTGCATGTTTCCTCATTTAGATTGATATTACAAGATGAATGACTCTTGTTGCAGTTAAATAGGATTCATTCAATAGTTACACTGGAATAATGTGCCTACTTCAGCACTAGTCCAAAGATGAATTAGATCAATCGATTCATTAATTGATAGTCGATTAATTATGCCCATCCCTAAAAGGAACATTTGTGTTTCCTCCTAGATAGCCAACATGGTGAGCGGCTGCTCCATCTGGAGCAAACGGATGCTCAGTTCACAGCTCATGTTATCTTGTTTGGATGTTGCTTCCACAAGCTTTCAGTCAGAGATTAAGCGGTAGTTTATTGCTCAACATGTCCTTTCTGGCCTATCAGGGTCTTCCAGGCTCTACGTTAACTAGCTGTCGCTTTTTCTGTGTCAGGTTTTTGGCCACATCACAGACCCGAGACTGCTTTAGTTAAGGTCTTCAATGACGGCTTAGCTTGAGCACAGATAGCAGCAACACTTTAGTCCTGGTCCTACTGGATCTCAGTGCTGCGTCTGAGATGGTCCACCATAATATCTTATTAGACTGGCTGGAAAACTGGGTAGGTCTTTCTGGCACTGCATTTAGCTGGTTTGAGTCCTATCTAAAAGACAGGGAATATTTTGTTTCTATAGGTACCTATGAGTCTGAGCAAACCAAAACAACCTGTGGAGTTTCCCAAGGCTCCATCCTGGGACCCCTGCTGTTTAGCATCTACATGCTTCCACTCGCTCAAATTGTAAACAGAAAAATATATTAACATAGCTACATGCATTGATCAGATTAGAAACTGGATATGTCACAACTTTCTTCAGTTAAATAAAGACAAAACTGAAATCATAGTTTTTGGAGCCAAAGAAGAAAGATTAAAAGTCTGCACTCAGCTTCAGACGGCTAAGTTAGAAACCACCAACAGAGCAGAAACCTGGGTGTAGTCATGCACCCAGACCTGAACTTCAGTAGTCATATTAAGACAGTTGTGAAGTTAGCCTATTTGCTGGAAGATTATTAGGCTTCCCTAAGAAGTCCATCAGACAACTAGCCTAGTCCGGCACACTAAATTTCACGAGCTCAATATATATAATATATGCTGCAGTTAGTCCAGAATGCTGCTGCTCCAGTCCTCCACAGGAAAGTGGATCATATAACACCAGTCCTCAGATCTTTGCACTGGCTTCCTGTTTGTCAAAGAGTTGACTTAAAAAGCGTGTATCTAGTTTACAAAGCCCCGAATGGTTTAGGACTAAAATATATTCAGTAACTTCTGGTTCGTTATGAACCAATCAGATCCCTCAGGTCAACAGGATCAGGTCTACTTTCAGTTCCCAGAGTCAGGACTAACATGGAGAGGCAGCGTTCAGTTTTTATGCTCCTCACATGTGGAACAAACTACCAGAAAGCTGCAGGTTAAATCTTTTCTATTTGTTTTGATAAGTGAGTTTCTTTTCTCTCTGAGGGTTTCTGTCTTTCTTTCATTTTCTTATTTTGTGATTTTACTTTTGTTTTCAATTCTTTTATTGCTTTCTGCACCCAACTGTAATGTCTCTTATGTTTGTAAGTAAAGCACCTTGAACTGTCATGAACATAAAATGTGCTGAATAAACTTGCCTTGCCTTGAAGCGGGACGGAGGCTGTGAGGAGAGAGGATGATGACGACATGAACAGACGAGATCAACATGTTTACAAGCCAGAACCATGCCACAACAATGTGTTTATGGGGATACCGTCTCAGTACGCTGGGAGGTTATCAAAGACAGCCGAATGGGTTAATGGAGGAGGAAAGGGAGGGTAAATGGAGAAAAGGGAAAACAGAGAAGAGATGAAGGAGAGGGGGAGTGTAGAGGAGAGCAGGGACAGCTGAATGGATGATGGATGAGAACAGTGGTGCGTAAAGTGTTAGGGAATCAGAAAACTCACTGATTGGATGGGTGGAGCTGAAGTTAACTTCACATAGCCACTGTATTATTTCTGGAGTATACAAACATGTTGCATTAATACTGGAATCCACCTCTGATCATGATTGTTTTCCAGCGGTTCCAGTTGAACCAGGTTATCTACCGTTGGCAACAACAAGGCTGACTCAGCATCCGTCTGTCATCCTGTTTTTCTCTGAGCTCTGCACCAGTAAAATAAACTCCGATGTGTGTTGTGGTCCCGTCTAACCGATTGATCTTATCTCACACTCAAGCTCAGTAGATCCACTCATTACACTGAAGTGAGTAGCCCTGCTCTGAGGCATCGTTTTAATGAGCTTCTGTATCGTCACATTTATTTCCATCTAGAGCTGCATTGATTTTTCTCCAAGATCTCGTATTGATGATTGGAGGGTTGGACCTTTAGCGCATCCCAAAAATTCTCCAGGGGTTCACGTCTGGACTCTGCGATGGCCGATCCATGTGTGGAAATGATGTTTCATGTTCCTGAACTACTTCCCAGCCTGATTAGTGGTTTTCTCATGGCAAACAGCTGTTCAGTCCCCCGAGTTTCCTTCACAACGTTCATGTGGAAATGTTCTTACTTTCACTATTAAACAGCCCTGAGCTCTACTGTTTTTTCTTTGATTTTTTTTTCACCAAACGTTTTTTTCAGGATGTTTTTCTGTCCTTGTTTCTTCCTGGAAGATGATGGACGTATCTTTCCAGTTTTTAATGATAGGTTGGGCAGTTTTAACCCAGTTTTATTAGTTCCTGCATCTCCTTAGATGTTTTGTCTGCTTGATGTCATTAATCTGACCCACCTGAAACAGACTAACACCTTCACACAATCACAGGATGTGTCTTTCCACATGGTCGTTTGAGAAATGAGAGGCTACTCTTTACATGAGTTGGGGTTGAATAACTTGTTGCAGCTGAAACTTCATCATCCATGCAGGGATTATCCAATATGAGGCTCGTATCTAGTTGCAGTTAAATCCAGGTGGTGTCTTTTCACACTGTTATCTAGTTGTTGGTGGATGACGAGGTTCCATAAAGTAAACTGGGATCATGCCAAGCCGCAAACCAAATGAACTGGCTGTGGTATCTCGGCCCCCCAGGTGTTCCATGGAAGTTTCAGGAGCAGGAATGTGTATAACAAAGATGGGTGCACTTCACGATGAGTCAGTTGGAAGGTTCACAAACTTCTCCAAAGTTACTTTAAAGACAATGTATTGATGTTTGACAGGCGTAACCAGACGGTTTTCTTCTTTATTTTCTCTTTCGTGCTGGATGATAGGAAACGATTTAAATGTTAAACAGGTTTGAATCCTTCGTTACTTTTTCTAAATGTTGCTCTCGGTCCTTCGTGCATTTACTGAAAGAGAGTTCTGTCGTCCCGTCTCTTGGACCTGGAACATGTTTTAGTTGAGTTGGTACCTAATGTCTGTCATATATTTATTCTTTTATAAAGTAAAAAATATATATTTATAATGTATATTTATGCTTTCCTGTGTCGTATTGTTTAAACTCTTGATACTGCGATACTATTATTCCAACAAAAGAAGGAAAAGTTCTTTACATTTTTTTTTTGAACCCATAGTGTTTGAAGTACACTGTCACATTCCACAGAAGAAACACAACACATCTTCACAAAATTCACACAGTAAATTGGTATTTTTTATTAGATCAACAATTAAGGAGAAAATCAACTCGGACCACAGCAGCAAGACGTGAGAACATGGTGACTTCTGAGCTGAGAACCATGTGTGACGCACATTGCTGCACACAGTCATCAGTCTGCTTTCCTCCAGTGGCGGAGCCAGAAAAGGTTTACTGTAAAAGGGGGTGAGAACATCACTTTGGGGGGGGGGGGGGGACCCTGCCATCCTTATAACCCTTATTTTGTGAGATGAAATTCAACTTTTAAACCACATAAAATTATTAAAGTTAAGCTT
>JAVQJG010093930.1:0-12220 GCA_036024015.1 Craterocephalus amniculus | reverse complement strand
CCATACCCCTGAACTCACACACACGCACACACACACACACACTGTACACACACAACCTTTCTCACCCCTCACAGCCAGCCTTGACAACAAAAGCCCTCTTATAAAGAGACGTAGGGTGTAGCAGACACAGGTGCAAAACATAATATAGTAAAAAAAACCTGACTTTTAATAACATTCCAGTCTATAATACCTTACTATACAGCTCCAGAAGGTAGTCCTGTTATTGTGCCTGGACTTCACCTTGATGATGACAAGCTAATATGAAGTTTAGGTATGGTCATGGAAAACATCTACAGAGTTCAACAAAATGAAATATGGTAAAACAAAGATTTCCCTAAGTTTTAAGAAGTTTTATCAGACAGCACAGGCGGAATATTGTGTTATGTATCTCAGCTTCTTTCCGTTTATCATTTGCAAACACTTGGAACAAGCCAAGGATGTCACAGTGTCATCGTGTGTGCGGTGTAATTGCGTGAAATGGCTGAGTTATAACAACACGCCTGTCTGCCAGAGCTCTTGTTTTCACAACAAGTGCATATTGCCACATGTGTCAAATTAAATGACCGAGTCAAAACATGCTACTTCATATCTCGTATGAAGCGCTGCTTAATTCAAACATGCCTCTCAGGCAAATTGTTGTGAATCACTCATCATCCCTTTATTACTTGTTTCTCAGGGCGAGTTGAAGATGTTGCAGTTGAAGAAAGATTATTTCCTGGATGTTTTTGGTCTTCTTTTTTTTTTGGGGCTTAGATTGCAGAGTAATTGAGAGATTTTTCCCTGCTGTGTAGCTGTAGAGAAAAGGACCAGTGTCAGCGTGCGCCTTCTGAGAATGAAAGATATTCTTCCACCTCCTCTGTCACGCTCACGCATTCTTCCACTGGAGCGATGGAACGAGAGCAGCAGCAGATGCACGGGTCTTGCCTCCGCCCCCTCTTCCCCTTTGCATCTCATGTGGATCTGTTTATGCTAAAGTTCAAGCAGCTGGAGGCCCAGTCGGCTCTTGCTCTTGCCGCGGTTGATCGCCAGGCGTTGAGCTTTTTGGGAGTTTTTAAGCGCTCTGGGAAAGCAAGCGTCAGGTAATGAGAGCCACTCAAGAGCAGTGGAGATTTAAAAAAGATTTAGACTAATGGATGGGAGGCCTTTCTCAGATGACTGCAGTGATGTGTGTTTGCTAGTAGCCATCATGGGGACTTTCGGGTATGGGGGGTGTCACTTGATCACATTTTAAAAGTGGCGTGGATGGGGACTTGTAAAGTTTGTCATGCTTCAGGATTTTTTTCCGTCACATAAAAGGCTGCGCCACATAACTTTACTTGCATCATCACTCTGTTCACTAGACTTGATGAAATTATCATGATTGTCAGCGGTGGTTCTCCATGGACATATGAAATAGTTGGAACGTGTAACTCACAGAAGATGTAGGGGTTAATTTTCCCTTTTTTTGTCATGGAGGTCTTTCTGTGGAGGGTGAGACTAGGTCATTTAATTAGAGAAATGTGCTAGTCTGCATGGTGGAAATCTATCTGTGAAAGTGGCACAGTGAAATTAAGATGATGTACAAAATGCAAAGCAGTTATTTTGCTAAGAGCTTTGACTAAATGAAAGCGTACTTTAAAATGATGACATTGTGAATGCCGGCAATTAAGAATTGATCTGGCCATAAAACTCATTGATTTATAGCCCAATACTAAGAGGCACTCTTGTCTGGATTTCAAGCTGGTACGCTCATTTGTTCCCTTCAGAAGAGAGTCAGATAAATCATCCTAAATCTCTTAAAATCCCAACATAAAAATGATACTGCTAGGGATGGGTTTTCTGCACTTTTGTATGTTTATATGGGAATAACAGATTTATTTCTCATTTTCAACACATAGGCTAATTTGAAACCAATATATCAAAGCAACATCAACCTTTCTATTGTAACAACACTGACATGATTCGCTGTATCACTAACATGTCAGTGGTTAGCTACAACCAAGCAGCGTTTATTCTTAATGATGGCCAAATTAAAAAGCAGCTACTCACACTGAAAATAGTTTCCATAAGTTCAGATTGAAAGAACATGATGGAGTGAGGCGAGTAAAATTTAGTTGTCAGAGTGCAACATCTGTCTGTCCAGGTGTCTGTGAAATCTTTGATACCCCCTGATGCCCAGTTTTTAGCAGAAGAGGTGTCAGAGAGCTCACTGTGTTACTGGATGGACTTTTGCTTCAGACAAATGACTCTTCGTGGCTGTTTTGGTGTTTTGAATTTTGAGTCCCACAGCACTCACTTCAGCGGGAGGAAATCCTACAGCATGCGTTCCGTCTGCTCCAGTGATTCAGCTGCACCAAGACCCATTGTGGTCACAAGACAAATTAAAGGTTGATTAAATTGCTCTCTCGCAACCGAGTGATCATGGGTGTGCATTGCAATCCGTCAAAATGACATATCGCCTTCAGACCTGTCGATGGTGACTCCTTGCACTTAGGTACAGAAAAATGATACCGTTTGAATTTACGTGACTAACCAACAGAAGGTAGGTTAGTCACATCAGTCATTGGTAGGTACCATTAAAAGTTCCAAATTCAGTACCCAACCCCAGCGAAAACATATCCACTCAGAGTTTTCTCCGTAATCTTTTGCTAATTGGAAACTTTCACAGTCTGCCTCACCAAGTTCACAACCTGCAAACCCCGTTCAAGTCAGATCTGCTCCTCAGAGTGTTATCCAGCAGCTTGGTTTAGTGTGTGCAGAGCTTATTACTGTGCCAGAGGCTTAATTATTTCTTGGGTGTTTGCCCTCAAGCCCTCAGGCCCTGCAGTGTGGGCTTCGTGCCAGCCATGCTAGATCTTGTTTGTGTGGCGGTATGGATTGACCCTTTAGCTCCAGCCCAGTGAGTCCAGCACTGCCTCACATCCTGTTGTAAACATCTCAGACATCATACAGCTGCATGAGTTCCTGTGTGTATAAATATGCGGACGCTCATATTTGCATCCACTTCATGTATTTATGGGTTGCACGCCAGACCCGAGGACAAAACGGGACATCTGTCTTGGACAGCACTGTTCTGGACATGATCAAGAGGAGTTTCTTTATGAGACTGCCAACTGCAGACAGCATGGATGATTGAGTTAATTTGCAGATGCCAGGGACTGCGTCTCTGTAAAAACTCTACTTCACTGATTGATAAATAATACAAAAATGTATGTTTGGTTAGCTCATATTTAGTCTACAGTATAATTAATGTTACCTTCACAGATAAATCGAAAATGATAAAGTGGTACTGGAGCAGTATACGTGTGTGTGCTGACTTGTGTTGTGTTACCACCCCTATCTTTTCTTTACGTTAAGCCCTTCAAGAATGTCAGATGCTGAGTCTTGACCTCCAAGGAGTGGGCCAAAAGTGTCTGTTGATAGATGGAGAGTGACGTTTCACATAAAATATTGCACCCCCCACTGGTTGAATGAGGTTTTATTTAAGTCTTTTCATTTCTCCTTTTGGGAGTATTTGGAATCTAGTCTTGCTAATGGATCAGGGTCTTTACTGGTGAAGAAAAAAGAGACATATGAAAGGTGTGAAAGGTATGAAATGTGAGGAATGGATTATCCATAGGTCTGTGGCTGCATCGATACCCTGGTACCCTGTTAAAAACTTCTTAAAGTAAATCTTGTCACTTTTAACCTTGGACACATCTTTTGATAATCACTTTGTGACCCCTTCATATTCCTCTAACCCTCTCTAACCACTCTTTTTCCATCATGCCAGATTCAACATGCCTCACGATGACAACCCCAAGTGCCGGGAGGCAGGCATGAAGCACCAGTATCATGTCATGGCTCCCATCCTCAACCATGACACCAATCCTTGGTCGTGGTCCAAGTGCAGTCGCAAGTACATCACCGAATTTCTAGAGTATGTACCTCCCGCTCTCATTTCTAACTCTGGGCTCGTCTCAAACAGTAGAAAGACAAGACTGTGTGCGGTGCTGTGGCAGGATGACCTCTAAGTCTCCCTCAGAGCTCTGTAGACTGGTCAACGCAATGGAAACCTTATGGAGTTGTTATTGAATGGTGTTAAAAGAGTATATCCTGTTTGAGTCTGGGGTCGTCCTTGACTGATCTGCAGTCTTATGGCCGTCTCCTCTCACAGTCATTAGCCATTTTTCACCACCAAAACCACCAAAGGCTCATTCAATAACTCCTAACCCACAGCGTGGTCAGTGATCCTGGAGGAGAACTTCCCTTTAAAATGGGAAATGTCAGTTATAATTAGATCCTCCCTGGACATGACCCTTTAATCTTTCCCTCCTATCCAGTGTTTATTGTGAAGGGGCCTGACAAAGAACAGCCTTGTTGACCAGATGCATCTCCAGAGCACAGTGTGGGGCGATGCCTCACAGGGAGTTTTGAGGTTGCACTTTGCATAGTTTCCAGCCAGCAATGACTTCAACATTGAGTGGTTGGAACAGTCGGCCAAACATGAGGAGAATCTCCATCAATGTCCTTATTGTTTTGATGGGCCAGTTTCAGCTGTGTTAGGATAAAGTCGGCTGACGTAGACGTCAAATGCATCTGTGACTAACTTCTTGGTCGCATAAGATACACAGTGAAAAATGCCATGCAGGTGTGGAGCGATTCAAGTCGCCCTTTGCTTCAGGGTGCAGCGGTGGGAAAAGTGTTTGAGAGTGCAGTTCGAGTGCTTTTGAAGTCTGTTTTCAGCCAACAATGAGGAGCATTGATTCAAACTGGCATTACTACGGAACCTCTCCTGCTCAGTGGACTGACCTGGTCAAGTGAGCCCGTGTTTTGATTGCCCATTCTCCCCTGAAGAGAGAACTCATTCTACGCCGCTCTTCTGTTGGTCGCCAACAAAACGAAAGGCTGCACCACCTTTTCAACATCTCTTTTCCAAAAGGCAGAAGGTTCCTCTTCTGCTCCCTCTTATCTCGCCGTAGCCGTAATGAACTCCCGCACCTGAAAGCTGATGAAAAGCGTCCTGTTGTAGTGCCGTGTTATTATGCGTCAACAGCCACATAATGAAACTATTCATTCTCTCTCTGGCACCGTGCCGTTTGATTTAAGCCACGAAAATCCATATATAAAAGAAAAACGTAGAAGTCTGACTGTAATCGTTTGGCAAGCCTTCTTAAATGTTTTTCTAAAAAAATTTGTATATTTTTTGTACATTACTTCAGTGTCATCTAAATATTTGTTATTATCTGTTCTTTTAAAATTGGTACAAACTGTCAGAGACTGATGGGACAGGTTTGCTTCAGTTTACTTGACCTGTCTCGATCAAAGACTGCACAGTGATGCTCAGTTCTGTGCAGAAACCATAAATATGTCAAATCAGTCAATTTCTTGCACAGTCTGTATGTTGTAGATGGAAACTATTATTGTTTAGCCTGTCATGACATGCACAAAAATGGTCCACTCAGAGTCATTTTGCAAATAAACTCAATTTCAAGTCTTCTAATGGCTGCCAGGTGTGGGATCTCATCTGGTGCCTGAGGAATCGCCTCTCTGGCTCAGAGTAACAAAATGGGTATTCCCTTTTTTTTTTTTTAAAAAGGGAGGAGGAGAGGTTTCATTAAAAAGTGACCACAATGAACCCTTCTTTCCCTCTCTCTGTCTGTCTTGGTTGTAATAATCATACCATTAGGTTCCAGGACCCTGATTAGACAGATGACCACCTGCTGAAAGACACTGTAATGTGCTACTCTGTATGATTCTTTGACAGGCTGCACCTTAGCTTTCATTCACAGTGTCTTCCACTGTTACTGTCTTCCTGTGCAATCCTGCCCCTGCCACCAGGCAGCGTGCACTGCAGTTTCTTACATCACGGCTGGAAATGAAAGGGTAAAGAAACAAAGTGATGGTAACCCGGGATAATCCCGTATAATTATTGGCCTGTCACATCAGCTGTTGCTTTGTGGAGCAGGTGTTTTAGCAGCTCAATTCAGGATGAAATTTGTCAGAGCGGTGCCGACATGTAGTGTAATTACACACCCATACATGTCTCATCTTAAAGTTTCCTTTTTCTAAAGTAAACAAGGGGTGATCCTTTTGTTGCTCGGCTCGGTTGGCTAACATGCTTGTCAGGTGCCTGTTCGTATGCAGGCTCCTGGTGGATGTATGTTCTGTCCAGCTGTGCTTTTGTTGTCTCTGTTTTTGTGTCCTGGTTGAGGGTGTGGCAGAGTCATGGCACAATCTGTTATTATACTGTAATGTTGGAGCTGGTTCTGATTTGTGTAGCCTAATCAAAGTTCTTTGGGATTCTAAATGGTCTTGTTTGCCTTTAGCGCAGAAAAAAATACACGCTGGTTTTCTTTAGTCTTCGGAGCCCAGCATTTACAGACAGCCTTGAAAAGGGAAGTAACGTTACAGACCACCCACAGAGGAAAATACATCCGACAGTGACAAAGTGCTGTTTGCTTTGCTTTTATATAGGAGATGACACTTTCTTGGGTCAGGAGATAAACACTGTATGAGCTTGGGATTTTACTTTGTGAATATATATCCATGATATGTTCACTGAAAGGTGTTTTTTTCTTGTCTATTCTTTCTATTTAGTGTGAATGTTTTTTTCTTCTTTCTTTTAGCACTGGCTATGGGGAGTGCCTCCTGGATGAACCTGTAGCCAGAACATACGATCTTCCCACCCTCCTCCCTGGTCAGATCTACAATGCCAACAGACAGTGTGAACTGATGTTTGGTCCCGGTTCTCAAATTTGCCCCTATATGGTGGGTTAGTTTGTAAGCAGCTCAAAAAGACTTGAGGTGAAAGTGCATGGGAGATTGCTTGCATCCTACAGGATCAGTCTAAAAAACATCCGACATTTGTGCTATTGATATGAAACAGTAACGTCTGTTTGTTTTACTGTCAAACTGTGGAGTAAAGATGAAATCCATAAATCCCCATGTGGTATAAGCAGTATAATAAACATTTTAAGAAGAGGCAAAAAAAATCAGATCTAGTCAGATAATGGTGACTGCACAGTTGCTGATCAAAACCTTATGCTGTGTGATTTAAAATACATTCAGCAAATGTTTGGAACGCACTGAAGCGCTGCAAGTTTTGCGGCCACTTTGATGGAATACTGTTTGAAGAACCCAGTTAACATACTGGAATTACAATCACTCCCTGCTTCCCACAAGTAGCAGGGCGATATAGGAGAAAGTGGCTATCACACTTTGCTTTTGGTTACCCAAAACATGAGTAAATTATATATTTTCACTCACCGGTGTACTGTATTGCATTAGTTAGAGGTCCGTCAAACAGAATGCTAAACTTTTTTCCTGCCTTTTGAGCCCAGATGTATTGTTTTAATGATAGGAACAATGCAAGAGGTTGTGGTGTACGAGTGCAGAGGGGGACCACAAAGGCTGTCGCACCCAACACATGCCGCTGGCTGATGGGACGGACTGTGGTCATGGAATGGTAAGTCAGCCTATGAGTGTTTTTTTATTGTTTTTAAGTACTTGTCTTCATACAACTGCAATCGAATTGACCCAACTTTAATGCAGGGGAACGATTGCACAAATAATAAGTTGCACAAAACAGGCTTTTCTTCCCTTTTTGTAAACCGCAAGAAAAACAGCTCTAATTTCATATTAGAAATACACCCTGAATGGTCCACATGCACAACAGCATGAGTCATTTTGCAGCTGTTACAAAACCCAAATGCGTTTTGCAAAATGTTGGCTTCATTGAAATGATTCAGACCACTATTTTGCAACCGTGAATGGACTTCTTTACTCTCCAAACATCGTTGTGGTTAATTGCGGCCTCATTTAATTTCCAACCAAATACATCACTCCCCACAAGTAAGACCTCCCATGCAGCTTTAAGTCCTGATGGCATTCATCACTTTCTCCGCTAAATAAAAGGAACGATCTGTCATGCATTACCGTGCTGCCTGCAGAAACCCATGTAAATATAGTCATGTGATGGCGCTTCATAGAAACCTGAAGCCTTACCCTTGGAGTTGTGACGGGGGCCCCAGTCTCCCATTAGCCTTCATGTTCTCCTCGTTCTGGGATACTATGCTAATCAGGGCTGAGACGTCGGGTCAGTCATGGACGGATGGGTGGCCGGGGGGAAAAGGATGAAAAAAGAGACGAGGGGAGGGTAATAGTGGAAGAGAGGATAGCGAGAGGGAAAGGTGAGGACATGAGCTTTTTGAAAGAGGATGCCGCCTGCTGTTCACAGTTGAGTCACCTTGTTGTGAACTCGTGACCCTAAAACCTCTTTAAAAGGCGGGTGAGTGGGTCAGTGGTCAGGCCGTAACAGAGCCCAGGCTGAGGCCAGCTAATGCTCTCACAAAAGACTTCACATCAGTGATTCTGTAGAGCAGGAGGAAGGGAAAGGAGCAGGAGAGGAAGGGTGTAGGAGGTCCAGGGGACAAGGAGATGGTGAGCTGGTGTTTTAGGTTTGGGAACCTTTGTGAGGGGGAGGGAGAGTGGGGTGTGTGGGAGAAAGGAGACTTCTCTCCTGTCCTTAACCTTCTGCCCTGAAAGATCCTTGCAGCGTGGAACCGTGTTATGTCTCGTATTCGTTCATGGGGCTCCATCGCCTTCCTCACCTTGTTATGTCCTGGATCAGCCCAGTCTACCAAGAAGAGGTTAACAGGGAATTGCTAACATCTTAATCCAACTACAACAGCCAGACTAAACAGTAATGTGCCTGAGACTGAAACTCCTACTTTGCTCTCATCTTGTGTGTGGAAGAAAAACATGGAGTGCAATCACTTGGGTTGCTTTATTAAGATACCACCTCTTAACCCCTCTTGGACTGGCTCGGCTAGATTACCTTGTAACATCTGGATTTCATTTGACAAACATTTTGGTCGTTAAAAAAAAAACAAATCTGACACGAAGTTTCATAGTGGCAGAAAATCGCCATTGTTGTCATTATTCATTTTCTTAGAATCATTCATGTCTGAACGAGTTCATTCAGTCATTTTTCAGACATTATAGATTTCTCAGGGACACTGTGATGTCGTTTCATCAAAGTAAAAGGACAAACTAGATAAAAAATATACCTTTATAGTTGAATTCATTAGTATTCCTGTGGGTAAAATGAGTACAACCGCAATTCCAAAAAAGTTGGGATGCAGTGTAAATTGTAAATTAAAAGAAAATGCAATGATTTTCCAATCTAATAAACTAATATATTATCAAAAAGACAAGATAGAGTACCTTAGTTTTGGATGGGGCTTGTCTGGGTTTGGTTAGACTCGTTTAAGTAGTTTTTTTTAAGTAAACATGCAGCTATTTAGTCCAAAGAAAACTTTAGTGTAAAAAAAACATCAGATCTTTAACGGATAGTTGTTTTCTGGATGAGCAGCTATGGGAACAGCCTTCTTTCCTTTCTTCGTGTGCACGTCGGCGGTGGCACTGCCTGTGTTTGCCGCGCCAAGCTCCCAGTTTCATCTTCATGCAGGGCGCCGTTTGAAGTAGCGCGAGTTGAAAGAGACGGGGACCCTGCTCCGACACTCACCTGCCCATACAAGCGCTCTTTTATGTGGTCTTTCAGAGCGGTGTGTTTGTGTGTCTGGGAATATGTTTGTGCTCATCCGTGTGCCTTCAGAGTCAGATAATCTGCACGCCCAGATGATTGCTCTTAATTCTTTTGTGTCAGTTTGCATTGTTCATTCTTTACATCTCTTGGTGCCTTTTTCCGCATTTCTCCGCTGCGTCTGTCTCTCTTTTCTTAGACATAATCTACTTGTAACGTGTCACACCATCTCACCTCATCTCCTGACCCTTGTTTTATTTTGTTGTTTTTTTCGACAAAAGAAGTCATGAGGTTCAAGTCGGAGCCTTTTATGGGGTTCTGGGTCATCCTCCTGGCTCTTAGGTGTCAGATTTGGAGGATTACTAGTGTGGCCTCTGTGAGGGGAAAAACTACAGTATGAGCGGAGCTGTGTTTGCTTCCATTGATCCTCTTTAAAGATCTGTTTTGAAGTTTATATTAGATCAAAGCATCCATGTCATTCATAGCGTTTGCATGTTATGTTACAGAACGCAGATTTTTTTTGCTGAATTGCTGTCACCTCTTGTGACTGGGGTGTCTGAGGAGAGTTTTTTGTTCTGTCGGGTTATGAAACAAAGTTGTGACCGCATTGGGTAACTGAGGTTGCTGCCCAAAAAGTGGGAGAGAGGCACGTCCGCCAAATGATGAAGGGGGAAAAAACATTGTTTGTATACTGTTTGGTTACAATGGGCCAATGGCACCGCAGGGTTAATGGGTAGTTTTTCTCCCTCTCTTCCCTTCTTCTCTGACTTTCTCTGTTCATCCACTCCGACCCTCACTCCCTGTCTCTTGCCTCCGCAGGGCGCTGGAGTGAGTAATGCGGTCACATGACCTCTTGCCGGCTTGTCTGTGATGTGGGTCAGTGGACTGTGCTCTGACAAGAGCATCCCATCACTTGTTGTCTATAAATACAGCCACCCCCCCACAAAAAAACCCCAACTCCTCCATCCCTCCTTTTTCTTCTCTTCCTCGTTTTGCCCCTCCCTTTTTCACTCTGCCTCGCTCTTCGAATGGATCCTGCCTGTGTGCTTGTGTGTGTTTCTGTGTGTGCAGATACATGCAGCGAGATGTACCAGAGAAGTACATATTTAAGATGTAACGGCACATGTTCCACATGTTTGTGTCTGTATGTGTGTGTGTCTATTATCGACCAGAAGGATCACACCGCCTTCAATCTGTACGGGACAACCTGAAGATCCTTTTCTGTTCTTCTCTGCTCATCATCACTCAGCAGGTCACTGAGGGAAAAAATGTTGATTGAGCTCAAATCATTGTTTTTCCCTTATTTTTGTTGTCTGGCTTCTTAGTTTGAGTTGACTGAAAGATAAAAGTCCTCAGTGTTGTGTATCTAATGCAGCTCCGCTTCTTCCTCTCAGATATTCTTAATCCTGCACTTATTGTAAGCAAATAAATGAGAAGTTGCTTTTGATTTCCGGAACATTCCGTGGAAATGGATGACGATCCGCTTTGGTTTCAGTCAATTGGAGGGAGATAGTTTGGTCCTGAGAAGTGAGGCCAGAGCAGAATGGAGTCTGCTGGCGAAGGTGGTGAGTGTTGGCTGGAACTTCGCTGGCAGCCTGACAGAGTTGTCGTATGATGCTGCGATGGGTGTGTGTTTCCGTGTGTTTCCGTGTGTCATGCATGCGCCCCTGTATGGGAGCGTGGGATTGTGAGACTGGTATCAGTGTCACTCTCGGCTAATCTCTGGATATTTGCAGGATGTTGCCACTTTGATTTGCCATCATCACAGACATATCTGTGGATTTGGGTTAACAACAGGATTGTTGTTTCAGCAGTCGCAGAGTTTGCTGATGGAATTACTGCGTCCGGTAGCCTCT
This sequence comes from Craterocephalus amniculus, assembly GCA_036024015.1. Lineage (NCBI taxonomy): Eukaryota > Metazoa > Chordata > Actinopteri > Atheriniformes > Atherinidae > Craterocephalus > Craterocephalus amniculus. Next base: position 859 of record JAVQJG010093930.1, on the reverse strand, counting down.
GAGCACAGCTTTCATGGCTGTCTGTGCAGAGATAGAGATATGCATTTGTATCATTACAGCAAGGCACAATTACATAGACGCCTTATTCTTTGTTTGAAAGAAGATATATTCATACCCCCCTCCCCAATCGTGAAAAGAATGGTTAATTGAAGTTTATATTTATTTGGATATTCTATGGGGCAAACTGACTTTTTAGTCCAATCTGGGAGTACAAAAAATAAATAAGGCCACTTTCTTTACAGTCCAGTGACCACATATAGCTAGGGGAAAACTTTTGTCATTCATAAATGTATTTCTTTGTTGCTGCTTATATTCAGTCTAGATTGACTCTGCACATTCCATCATTGTACACATGACATGTATCAAACATGATGTTGCTGTAATGTTTAGCAGAAGTCTGTGTGACTTGCAGTGAACTTAGAAGCTAGCGAGATCCTCTCAGCTTTCCTTCTTTTGAAGATGTTCCCAGTAAAGCGCCCCCCTATTGACAGCTGATTTGCTATCCCATTTTTTGTCTTCACTTGTACTATGAGCTCTCTCTAGCCAGTAAAATGGCCGGACTCTTATTTTATCTTTTGCTCTGTCTCTCTTGCTTTCTCTTATCCCTTCTCTTCTGATCATGTCGTGTCGTGTCTTTTTGCTGAGTCATTCAAAATAGCGTCAATGTCATGCGATGTCCCAGGAAAAAACTGTCACTTAGTCTGATTTCTTAGTCTTGGTGGGCAGCGACGGCTTCAGAAATGCACATACAGGTCTGTCTCAGAAAATTAGAATATTGTGATAAAGTTCTTTATTTCCTGTAATGCAATTAAAAAACATGAAATGTCATACATTGTGTATTCATTACAAATCAACTGAA
>JAVQJG010093925.1:0-40801 GCA_036024015.1 Craterocephalus amniculus | reverse complement strand
TTTTTGAGATATGATTCTTTTATTGCAAATACAAACATTCTTTGACTGTTGGTGCCGAAACGGTACCCCACATAAAAGTGTCATAAAAATGTGAAAAAATAATATTTTTTAAAACTTTTTTTACATCAAATCTTTGCAACAACTTCAAGCCTAAGCATAAATATAGTATTTATTAATATATTCCTCATTTGTTTTTTACATGCCCCTTTTGTCTTAAAAACCCTGATATATTCCAATGAGGAAAAACACACAATATGCATTATTTCCAAAAATAAGGAGCAAACTGACATGAAGTTAAAGCAGCCTTGACAACGTCAATAATTGATAGGAACACTGATTTTGAGTAATTATTACTTTTGAAGATATCAGCATTTATTGGAGAAACACAGGCTTTGTGTTCAGGTACCAGTTGTTTCGTTAATTGTATATCATCTTGAGGTTCATTTTTACATATGTGGCTTCCGAACCCTAACCCCAATCCTAACAATCCACATTTGGAGCACCTGTTCCACACTTTTTTAATGTACTCCAACTGTGTTGCAATAGACCATTCTGTGCACACCTGGTACACTTTGCATATCAGGCCTCCACATCACACAAAGCCAAGATTTCCAAACTACAGTATATTTGCTAGATTTGGAGGGCAGATACTGTCTGAAAGAACACAACCCCTTCAAAAGACCAGCTGTTCATGGATGATGACATCCCTCCTTGGGTTGAACCGCTTGTTGGAAGGAGCCATTCCATCCCCACCATAGCTCCTCAATCACATTGCTTACCTCCCACCTTTCTTCTCTTTTCTACTTTATCTGTTTCTGTCCACTCCGGTCAGGTCCAGCAGTAAGATGCAAATATTAAAAATATAGATTTAGTGTTTTCCAGAAGGACTTTGTACATACAGTATGAAGCTCGACTTGATAAAGTAAATTTGCTCGGCAGCTGGACGATCCTTCTGATGCTACAATGCTGGAGCCTTGACCTCTGCCTAAGTTGAAGTGTCATCAGAAAAGCTTTTCAAAGTGTTTCTGAGTAGATTCCATGTGTTTGAAGTAAATATTTTCTGTTTGATAGAGATGTGATTGTGCTTTTAGTTTGTCAAATCTAAGTGCTAGTACGTCTAATGTTATTTCATGTTAAACTGCAGAGGAAAAGTTCTGTAAAACCAACATGACTCTTGGATAAAACTTCCAGTCTAATGGGAAGACGGGATAATCCAAGACTCACAATCAGTGCTAAGAGACTGCTTGAAGATTTAACTGAGACAGGGAAAGGTGGGCGAGAATTATTCCCATGTGTGGAGCGTGTGTCTGACATACAAAAGCAACTTCAGTGTGAGGCAAAGTCATTGTAGGAAAACATGCTCTCGACAGATGGCGTTGCCTGTTTAGAGATAAAAGAAACAAGGGCAGTGTTTGATTATAATGACACGATTGAAGCTGAGACATGAGGCTGGAAACATCCTGCAGGTAGCATTGAATGAGCAGACAGAAACATGTATTCTGCTAAATGTCACATATTCTACATGCAAATTTCCTGCTGTCATTAACTCCTAAAACTCAAAGCCATTTTCGCATGTAGAACCTCAATCCTTTTCAGCACAGTCAATAGTGCACCGGCATTTTTATTTCCAGGACAGCCCCAGTTGTCAGCTTATGAAGCTGAAATGATGTTAAATGAATGGATCAATAGATGTAACACCATAAAGGCCAAACAAAACAGTATTTATTACAAACAGTACTTTCCAGAAACAGCACACACATCAACATTGACCAAGTTTTTTTTGTCATCTGCATAACATTCTCTCAAGTCTTAGCTTTGAGGAGAAAATTGGAACAGAAGTTGAACCAAACACAAAACAGACTATTTACATATTTGAACTTTTTCTCCAAGTTTTTGTTAATGGTTATTTATCCTCCTATCTGCCCACTTTTCTCATAATTCCAGCTCTGACTCAGTTCGAATCTTGATCCACCAATTGACTGGCTGTTTGGAGATGGGTGTTGTCCATCTAAGCTATCTGAATCAGTTTACTGATGGAGAAAGGATGCATGTCAAGGCTAAAAGATAGCAGTCCTCAAGGACTGAACTCGGGCACTCCTATTCTAACTTATGGATATCTACACACACCTTGGTGAAGGTATATACTCAACATACAAGATGGATATGCAGACTGACAGACACGTTTGTCAGTCTGCATTGTTTAAGTCCGTAATTTAGTCTGTCTTCAGGGGCCTTGCAGATCTGTCACTTGAGGCAGCAAACTGGAGCAATACCAGCAGAAAGCATTAAGGCAGTACTGAGCAGTACCGCTGACATGGAACCAAAAAAAGGAATAAAACTAGAGAAAGAAGAAAAACAGGAGAAGAAATTTAGAAGGCAGTAGTCACAATTTACAGCAAATCATTTTAACTATTTGTCACATATTTAGAAAAACTCATCATTTCTAACTTAATGTTGCCCATTAAGCCTGGCCCACCTTCATTCAACTACTGTAAACATTATATTCCTATTCTAAAGTATCAGTTCCTAAATTTTATCCATCATGTTAGAGCAGCTTTTTTCTTTGCAGAACCATTTTATACACTGATCGACTGGATATGAACACACTGGGAGTTCAGCTCAGAGGAGTGACAGGATGCAAGCTAGATGCAGAATTAGCTATTGCTGAGAGAGAAAATCTGCAAAAGTCACATTTAAATATGCAGCATCAATGATTATGAATGAGCTGAGGAAATTCTACTTGAACATCAGTTTCCAATCAAATCAAGTCAGAAACAGAATTTTAAGGTTAGGAACTCATTTAGTGTTGCTTTAAAATCTTTCCGGATTGTCGGACACAATTAAGGCCATCCTAATCTAAAACCAAAGCTCAGAATTTACGTCTTTTTGTAGTGAAGCACAAAAGAAAAGTACATAAAGTGTAAATCTACTTGAGCAAATCTATCAAGTTCCTTTGGTTTGTTGTCAATATAGACTAAAAGAAAGCTCGAAGCAGAAGGAATGAAATCAATATAATCAAATGCCAATGGACACTTTCTAAAATTTGTGCTACAAAATAGAAAATGCAGCTGAATAAGAAAATGGCAGGACACACTGGGTGAAATATAATTAAGCAAACTGATGTGGCATGCGTAATTTGCCCATCCAATTATATGTTTTGGGGGATTTAAAAAGTTCAAATGCAATTTCAGAACATAAGGGTTTAGGACATTTGGAAAATTGAATTAGTGCTGCTCATATTATTCCCAGTTCAGGCATCATAATTGGAGGGGGGGCAAATTACGCTGCAGCTACAGTCTTTTCTCATGGTATGTTTTATCTACTCCCATGCCTTCAGAAATGAAAAAAGGCTTTAAATTTAATTTCAGATGGCAACGTCTTTGTTTATCCCCCTCAGGTGTAAATTGCCATGAAAGCATTAGATTAAAAAAAACCCAAAACATCATTGTTTTGTTGTGACAACAGCATGGAAGTGACATTATTAACCTTATGTAGTGACAAGAGCCAAGAAAACGTTTTGGGAAGGAAATTAAGCAGGCTTCCACATTTCAGCTGCTGACTCTGCTCCCACTAACTGCTGGAGGAAGAGCCCAGTGTGAGCGCTGGACAGAGACTCGGCAGGGTCATATTGGCCATTAAACAACTAGGACACAAACACACTCATGGGCAGATTATGGGCAGATCCTTTCACTGCCAACATTCATCTTCTCTTCAAAACTTCATTATAAGTTTGTTGTGATGAAGGGAGCAGATACAGATAAAGATAAAGCCACCATTAAGAATAAACCGCATACACACACACAGCTGTTTATGCATTCGGCCTTTCTTTTTTGCTTTTTAAAAAAGATAATTCACTTGGTCCAGAAGGGAGTTTGGCTGCGTATTCAAAGTCTATATTTACCATATATGCCTGCAGGGAGGTCTCAGCAGTGTATTTACACATGCGCATATACAGCTGTTATGTATGCTGGTGTGGATCGGAAAAAGGGGAAATAACGAATGCAAAGGCATCGTGGAAGAAAGGACGGTGTACGGTGGATGTATACCAAGCTGTGCTAGGATGCCATACCAAGAGTGATTAAATCAATGCCTCAGGTCAACAGCAGATTGGGATGATGGGAAGAATAGAGACAGCCAATCACCATCTGCTAACCGTGTGCTGACTTTGACCACCCCCTGGTTGTTAAGGAGACACTTTCACTGTCCCCCGGAGTAAATGGTAGCTTGTGGCTTACATTTTAAGTTGTTTTACAGACATACATGTCCATGCACACATTTTCAGATACATATCCAGGCAAGCATGCCTGTGGTATTCACAGTGAGACTGTCTGCCAAGTATATTTCCAGGCAGTTTTTATTAGCATTAATCCATGCTTCATGCTTAATGTGTAGCTAATTTCCTCAAAGAGAAGAAAGGTTAGGGTGTTTCGTCTGTTGGAAATTCACTCTAAAGGGCATATATATAACAGTACTACATATACATAGTATAAAGAGGGGAGGACAAGCTCTTTATAAAGTAAAGTTAATTGTGTGTTTATTTGCATGCACTGGATTAGCAGACAAAATTGTGGAATGCATTTATCAAATATTTTTATCCCAGTCAACTAGTCATCCAGAATCATCTTAGCTAACTGTAATTTTATGTTACATATGGATTCATAGCATAATCTGCTCCCACTCAAGTTGACCATGATGCAATGGAGAAGCTCCGTACAACTCATCCAAGAAATGCTACGTAGTTTAAGTTTCAAAAAAGCTTGGGAGTGAAGCCTAGTTCGTGCAGCATTGTGAAGTTCAAGTGTGGTTTCCATGTTTGTTTCTTTAAATAAAGATTTTACGTTTTAGTTTCCTACTGACAATCCGCTGCTGTGCAAAACTATTTTCAACAAATCATTTTATGATTACGACACATTTAAAGAGCTTGGAATATAGATCATATTTCCATTTAAAATCCCATTTTATCTTGTTTGTTTTGTGTATTTGTATATGTAAAGTTTGACAGCAGGGACTCTCAACAGCTGTGCATTTTACTGTGCAGCCATAGCTCTACAAATCTGACCTTCATGTTGGGCATCAGAAGAAAACAAGACAAATTCAGAGCTGGAAGTTGGCAAAGTCTAAACCAGGCTAATACAGTTTAGAAATACATTCAGGTTAAGATTGGAGACTGAAGTAAGCTAAAAATATTTTGCTATAGCTTCATGACAATAATACATCTCTAACTAGTAACAGACCCCGTTTTAAATTAATGCACTTCACTCATTAGGAAAACATGGCCTCAATTCATGGCAGACAGCTGTCAGGATTTGCAAATATAGAAAGTAAAACAGCAAGAAAGAAAAACATCTCTACATCAGCATTGCAATCCCAAACAGACCTAAAAAATTGACTATCCAAGAGGTGAAATGATATCGCTTTCCCCAACAAAAGATAATTAAAACTAGACCTCAAAAGAGCTGTGCATGCATGGTCTATGAAACGGAGGTATTTACAAGTTTGGACATTTGCAAAGGAGGTTATTACAACTGGGTGCACACTGTAAAGAAAGATGATTGTGCATCAAAAAATTATAATTGACTTTATTCCTTTTCAGAGATCAGGTCAGCCATTTTTTCACACTTACAAGAGTTTTTTTTTTTCTCCAGAATTTGCCTGGAAGGCTGAGGACTCCCTTTGTGTTGAACATGATTTTAATTGCACAGTTAACCCAGCGTTTTACAGACAATAGCTATATCTTTTAATAACTTTACCACGATGCGTACAAATGGAAAAAAGTGCTTTGTTTTAATGTGCAAAATGTTTAGAAATATCAATATAAGTGTGATTTTTACCCTAAGAATGTCAGCTCTGCTGACTCATAACAAGGAGGCTTTCTCCTGCTGATTGCCAAGTGACCCCGCAAGCACAATGGGATCTCTATCTGAGATTTTCAGATGAAACTAAATATGATTAATAATCCATTAGAAGAGGATGTGCAAAAATAGGGAATGGCAGAATGTGCTGCGCATAGAAGAGGTGGTATTCATGTCTCTTCCAACAGATTTAATTTGAGTTGGTTTCTCAGTGGGAAGACATTCATAAAACATTAGGAATTTACTTTTTCATAGCTAAAAATGCATCTATGCATGCAAAATATCTAAAATTGTCATAATTGTGTCTTACAGTATCTTTTTCATTAGTTCCAATACCACATTCTCCAGTGGGAGACAACAAACCACCTTTAACCTGATTACTAACCTTTGTGGCTTTAACAAAACACAGAAATAACCCAACTAATAACGCTGCTCAAAAGGAGAGATTTCATTAGCATCATTAAGACAATCCTCCACTGGGCAAACATTGAACAGCCAATCACACACATTATTTAATAGCTCTACTTAGCATGGTATTACACAACAAGTTGCAAAGCAAGACCAATCAAACAAATACAAACGCAGGAGAAGATAACCATCTCTGCCACTGTTATGAATGAACCAATTATTTGTTTAGAATTTAAATGTTCAGAAATAAAAAATAGATGTATAAATAAAGCTTGACAGTGGAAATTACATAAAGTGAATATCAGACCCTTGGACAGTTCATTGTCCAGTTTGAGGACCGTTTCAGCACCATGGACAGCTGCACTGCTTCGTAGAACATTAGGAGGCAGCATGGAGCAACCTGTTCTCCTGCTCCTGAGCTCATTTCCAAAACCAGTCAGCATCCAATTCCATATCAATAGACAATTAAAGAAATTGAATAATTAATCTCATCTCAGTGCTACATAACTGCAAACAAGCTTGACTGGCTGATTATAGTGTTGTCACCTTTGCTGCCCCATCTCTGGAAAACTTTCCAGACTGAGCTGAAACTTTTAGATCTTGTTGCACTTGTGGAGTTTCGTTCCATCATAGATGATAGACAACAAGAATCACTTGGACAGTACTTGTGTTTTTATTGTTACTGCAGCACCTTCATTGCCAAGCTGTTTGAACTTTTAAAAACCACTTCAGGAATATGTATAATTCATTGTGGTGTGTGCTGCTGACCTCTTGGTCAGAGAAGCCTGTACCACAAAGTGGGACTGAATCACTCTGGATACCTCTCTGTTATCTGGGTTGACTTAACAAGACATTCAGGATCCATATAAGCGGTACTACAAAGCTGGTTATTAACTTGGTAATTCAAACCAGTTTCCAATCTTCATTAACGCATGTTCCCATTAAGTGAGTGCAGTCCACCACAGCAATGGCCAGGAAGGAATTCTGCAGAAAACTGCTTTCTTAACATGTAAATACTTCAGAATATTGGACAATGTAAACGGATAGACCCCTGATACTGGTTACAACCAGATGTTTCAGACAGAACTTCCTCAATATATTTTCTATCAAGATCTTTTGAGGCTTTAAACACAGTTTTGTGCATAAATCATGGTTCTGCCACGTGTGATCATTATTAATCTCAATATATCAGGTGCAACCCTAGCTGACATAAACGGACTTGGCAACAATTAAAAAAAAACATACTTCAAAGCAGTCAGTGTCAAGGCGTTATTTCTTCATCTATCTTAAAACTCTGTCTCTCTCACTACCCTCATACCAACATCGATGGGATCTTTTTAAAATGCGCTGCCGTTTTCTAAGAACGCTCATTCGTTGGGAGGTGACACTTTTATACTTGATCTCTCATCCAGAACACAACCTGCTCCAGAGCAGGTTTGGTGTTGGTTACCATGATGATTTGTCCCAATAAGAAGTGTACCAGAAATGCAATATGGGCAACCCAAGTTAAACTTCCCAGACAAAAGAAAATACAGCTTTGCCGTACAGCCCTCTGATCAGCCTTACTCTAAATAGGAGATCTTGATATCAATATCTGGTGAAATAAAGGTTAATAAGTAAACAATGTAGGCAAGCTGGTTCGGTCAGGGGAACTATATACTTTAGAAACTTTTCTTGCAAAAAAAAAAGAGAGTCTGGCGCCCTGATGGTGCATTTATCTCTACTCTATTCTGGGTGTGTGATAGTTTTCAACTCAGGTCGGTCATTTAGTGCTGCTCAGTCTCTGAGATTACAGCACGGTATGGAGGTGTGTGTGTTTTAGGTTGTTTATCTATGCGTAAGAGATTGTTTTTTTCTTGCTCTCAGTTTTTGGAGGAAAACGGAGTTTTCCCTGAAAGGGGAAAATAATATGGTTGTATTTACAGTCTCTTTTTAACCAAGCTGCTCTCTGATCCGTGGAGTGCTTGAGCTGCAGTATTTTTTTGGGGATGGGTAAGGGGGGTGGAGGCAGAACACAAGGCAGGCCTGAATTTTGTCCACAAAGCAGTCCAGGTCTCTGAGACCTGGCTGCACTATCGATTGAACTTCTGAGATGGCACTTTTATACGTGAGGGACATACTAAAAGCTGCCAAGAGGAGGAAGGAAGAAGGGGGGACAAATCGCTGGGGTGCAGGTTGAGATGTAGCTGTGCATGTTGTTCATTTGAGACTGAAAGGTGTAGATTCAAAAGCAGGAGGCTGACAGGGAAAATGTGCGGGGCTGTTCATGTGTGTATGCGTGTATGAGAGAGAGAGAAAGCGGAAATGACACTCAGGTGGTCGTGTAAAGTAGATAATGTAATGCATCACACATGCCAGTGGTCCAAGAAACTCCAATCTCATTTTACGCTGAGCAACAATATACAGCATACATGTAAACAGATTGACAGTCAGTTCGGAAATGGGAATAGAAATTGAGTCATGCAAGACATTTCCTCTCGGAACTCATCCTCGATGTTTTAGCTCTACCAAAGATGGAATATAAAGTGATGAAAATTAGAGGATTGCTCTCCGGCAACCAATATAGATTTTTCCTCGCTTTCAAAGTGAAAACAAAGGAAAAAAGGTTACTATGCTGTGCCAGATGAAGTAGAAATAAAAAGAAAAGGGCAAAGCACAATACAAAAAAATGAGTCAATAAGCAAAGACGAGAGTTTTAGTGGTGAAAAAACGATAACGAAAACGATACATCTCTGAGAAATCAGTATATAATCAACGATTTTATTCCTTTGTATTTATTTCTTATTCTCTTTCAGTCAACAATCTCATGGAAAGCAAGAAGGCAAACTCTGGCCCTGAGACACACATTATAACTAATTTACAAAGTGGCAAAAGCACGCACTTTGGTGCAAGACTTCTATTGTGAATCTATAGAGTGGTAATAATAATTTTACCATTAATATCTAGTATAAAAGTAGATGAGAGTTGATTTTGCTTAAAGAGGAACAATCGGCTGGCTCACAGCTGACTTTATGATTCATGTTTATAAAAGTACTTCTTTTTAACTTTGTAGGGTTTAACATACATTTTGTTTTCAGTTAAACACGTAATGCCCTGAAACAAGAGGAGCAGACACTTTTAATCCGGCTAAATGAACACTAATGGCCTGGATTTTTTTTGATGATTAAAATAAAAACATAAATAAAAAAGATTTGTTTTTCTTCTGTGACCCTATCCTTAAAGTCCATAATTAAAACGATTGAAAAAGATAAACACAACTTATTTTGATAAGCAGTCTGATTGTTCAGTCATCTGCCTACTTAGCTAAACAAAGATGGGTTAGATATCCTGACCAAATCAATAATTTACCTTTTCTCTGTCTGGTCTGATCATACATGCCGGGGCATTCACGGTTGTTGAGAAGCAAAAGCATGACAAACAATATCTGACTGATATGCCGATAGAGGATTGTGCTGTTGAGCTTTTTAACCTTTTGAAAGATGCTCCTTACTCTCTTTTTGCTCAAAGGATCAAGCTTCGTTTTTTAAACAAAAAATGTAAAAAAAAGAAAGATCACCAGTTTTTTAGCTGCTGTGTAAAACTTCCAGTAAAGATAAAAAATAAAGATAACTCAAACCCAATTTTGTTAAAAGTTGGGGTGCTATGTAAAATAAAAAACCTATGAAATTACATGCAAAAGAATAGAATGAAAAGTCAACGTGAAATTCAGTTGAATTTGATGATGTTTATTCCTGAACATCAATAAAAGTAAAGATAGGGACATGTTTATCACTGAGAGCCTTTTATAGTGGTTATTTCATAAAACTTCCCAATATTTATAATCTGCCATCTACAAGATCATTGAATGAGCTAAAGACCCAAAACAAACCTGTATACAGTAGGGATAACTAAAACATAGCACTGAATTGTCTGAATGACAGCAGCTTTACTCTGAGCCCCTCCCAGATCACCGAGCTTCTTACCCTAACTCTAAGGGAGGACCCGGCCACCCTGCTGTGGAAACTCATTTCAATCTCATTCTTTTGATGATTACCCTGAGATCGTGACCATAAGTGAGAGCAGGATTGTAGATCAACCAATAAAATTGAGTTTATCCTTTTGGCTTAGCTCCATCTTCAGCAGAGTCCACGATCCTTTGCTCTGTCTTTTCCTCTCTCAAAACCCTCGGATACTTGTACTCTTTCACTTGGGGCAGGACCTCATTCCCAACCCAGACAAAACACTCACACCTTTTCCAATGGTGGACCATGTTCTCGGATTTATAGGTCCTGATCCCCATCCCAACTCCTTCTTACTCAGCTGCGAATCACTCCAGCTCAGACTTCATTTCATTTAAAATAAATAAAATCTTTTTACAGGAACAGTAGAAGTTGACTTATGTTTGAACATGGGCTGAAAGAAAACAGATAATTCTTTCCCAAACAATAAAAATGGTGGGTTAGATTTATTAAGCACTTTTCAAGGCACAAAAAGCACTTTACAAAAACTCCATTATTCATTCTCTCCCCATTCACACATATTTGGTGGCAATAAAGTACGTGTAGCCACAGCTGCTCTTGGTTGGCAACCAATCTGCGGCAGCAGTCTATCCAACCACCATCAAAGATTCATACATAGTCATGCACCATCAATGCTGGCACTGGAGGCAAGGAAGGTCAAGTTTCTTGCCCAATGACACAATGACAGACAGGGAAAAACTTCCGGCTATTGGACAACCTCCTCTATCTCCTGAGCCACTGCCATCACAAACTAATTATCTAAATCTTCCTGTTCACTTATAGTTCAAAGTCAACATTTCAAACGAAGTTTCCTTTGACATTTGAGGTTTTTTTCCATTAAATTCGGGATGGAGCAAAATTTAAATATTTATATCTCTTTTACTTCCTGTTATGTTTGTTGTTTTAAGGAGAGCACCAACGAGAATAAATATCTACGGTATCTTTGGATTTTTCTCATACAACATCGGAACTGATGCCATCTTTTCCTCTTCTGTCTTAGAGGTTAACAGATTCGTTAATGTGACATTATCCCGCCTCCAAAGTCGCTCCACTTGGCTTAACTCTTCATCTCTTCTAATGGTTCTCCTCAATATTATCGGCTAAACATTAGGGAAAGAGGACATATGGAAATTAAAAGGAACCCAAAGTGGGTCATTAATTTTCCCGGAGCTCCACTGACTTATTTACATCACCAAAATATGTCATTGAAAAAGCATCCATAAATTCCAGTCTAATCAGCATGTCTGATGGATTGACGAAGCATCGGGCGACAGAGGGGCTCAGTGTCTGTTTGATTGATCTGTTCATTTCTTCTGTGCCAGTTCCTTGTATGGTTTGACCCACTTTGATATACGCACTCTTGTGAATCAGCAGGATATTTATACTGGGTGAGGGGGTGGCCACTTGGGAGATAGATGCCCCACTGGCTTCATTTCCAGGCCCTCCAATTTTATTCAAGGTTCCATTAAACTTTCTCTTTGACTTCCTTCATGGCTTTGGCTCCTCTCAGGGCCCAACAGGATGCTCAAGGGGAATGTTTAATTTTTTTCTTTTCCAACCCCGAGCTCAAAGCCACTAAGTTTTTGTTTTTTTCTCCTCATGGGTGAATATGCAGGCTGCTTTTTTTTCTTTTGCTACAAATTTCCTTGCAGGGTCACAGAATTGTTCAGATGCATTTGCCCTCAAAATGAGTATAAGGAGAGACTGTGTGGCAAGAAACAAGGAAAAAAAGAGTTGAGCATGTGATGCAATTATGGTGACGTAACATAAAGTTACATTTACATCCCTTTCACTGAATGCTCAGGAGGTTAGAGTGTCAGTCAAGACTGGAAATTTCAATAACTGCTGAATTGATTGCCATCACATTTTGTACATAACTATGCAGCCTATAGTCCCCCAGAGTCCTCATCAAAATGTCAAAGTTTCCATATATTTACTCAAGAGTTTTAGAATTTACTGGATAGACTAGCAGAATGTAAATCTGATGAGATAACATAAAAATACTAGTTAGCATACCACATAACACATGACTGAGCGACAGAGACAAAGGAAACATCCCAACATTATCTACAAGTATGTAAAGTTGATCATATACCCAGACTAAGATTAAAAAGTTAACAATCTATAGTGACAATGTTAGCATAACTTTCTGCTTTTACTGTCTGACATGTGCACATTTCTTTTTTTGCAACAGCTGAACAATACAGTGTTAAAAAATCCACCACAATGTCAATAAGTGATCAGAACACACTGTTAGTGAGGGTGCTAGCATAGAAGAGTCTATCAGCGCTGAAAATTAATCCTCCTCCCATGCACTGTGCAAATGAGTTTCTGTGCAACATCATGACAGAGGTACAGTGCAGACCCAAGCACCTTTGCAGAGATAAGGCAGTTGGGTTAAATTACTGCCCAGAAAATAAATAACTATATAAAAAAACAACATGGATGGAAACTGTCCAAGAGAATTCTGTCTTTCAGAAACAGGTTTTGTGTGCATCCAGGCAATTTAAAGGGCAGACATAATATTTTCCAAGGCAGTAAAGGCCTTTGCTATCTGTGGCAAAGATGAGCACTGTGAGTAGCATTTAGGAGCAACAGTATAGCTGCTACCTGGTCTGCAGTGAGCATCTAGTCATTTTGCTACTGAAGCACAACATTTTTGTGACATTTAGTTTGTTACTCCTGATTGTGATGGTAGAACCACGTTAAGCTAGCTCCATCCCACACGATGCTCATTTGAGCTTGTTGTCCAGTTGAGTGCTGTGCTTATTGGCCTGTTCATTCTGCTATAGGTTGGGGCATGTTATTGCTGGAGCTTGTAGCAAAAACTGGACACTTGCCATTAAAGGAAGAAATCACTAACATTTTCTCACACACGGTCAGTCCAGAATGTTTGCTGTACCTCTCTTTCTCCCTCTGCATCACCTTTTACTGTAAGTGTTTCCTCTTAAAAAGGGGCCCCATCATTTTTATAACAGTGCTGTAAACATAGATCCACATCTCCACATAACTCCCCTTTTAAAAATAGCGGCCTCTCCTCTGTGCCTTTTCCAGCAAATCGACTAATCAATTAGTCATGCACATCTCTTGGTGAAAGTGCACATTTATTTTGCAGAGACATGCTACCATGCTGGAACGCTATTTTTTATTCAGTGACTGTAATTTACACCATTGCTATTGACAATTGTGTCTGCACAATAATGAGAACTGGGAATAGTAAAATCTGTTGGCTTTTTATTATTTGCATGCTGTGTTATTGTTTGGGAGTTCTCCATATGTGTGTGCAGGACTGATTTCAAACACAGCTTCAGTTGTTTTTAATTGTTTTTTCAGTGTAAACAATAAGATTTGTTACAAAGGGGCACAAAACTGCCTTTCAGCTATTCACAACCCAGAGAACTGTGACTAAATGCGCTGATGTAGAGGTACACTTTTTTCTTTCTGTCACTTTGCTGCCTTCTGCATGTTATGCTGTCACAAAATACTACTCAACTGCCCACCCCCCCAAAAAATATGGCTCTCTAAGGCAGTGCTTTTGATAAGTGCATAAAAGCCAAAAAAGACGTTTTTACTCAGAGGGATCTCAATCATAAAATTATAGAAATAAGCAATGAAATAATCTGAAAAACAAACAGATCTTACATTTCTATAACTAGTGCTCTTGACAATCATCAAGCCACTCTGGTTTTGCCCAAAATGTCATCAGGCATTTAGTAAAACTGAAACATAAAGGGTCTCACAGTAGGAACTTTGAAAAATACTCTCATTTGCATGGACCTTTATGTGTTGGTTTCTGTTGTAAAAGAGTCAAACTGCCAATATTATAGCTCACAGTGGTGCAACAGAGAGGAACACATGCAGGCACAGTTGGTGGAGGCGTGCCTAGTAAACCCAACTCCTTCCTTTACTGACTTCCTCATCTGAAGTGGTAGCCAGCCAGAGGAAAGCCATGCTGAGAGGAATGGCTCCCTGTTGTAGCTCTTGGCTACAGCGGGTCTAATAAAAAAAAGAGACCGAAATTTGAAGCAAATAAGACATAATTTGCGGCAGTAAGGAAAATGCCTGCAAGGCCAATGCTTCTTCACCTGCAACAACATCATCAATAACTAGGATCTACACTTATTTTCCAACGCAGACAGATGGAGAAGGATGGAGAGGGCAGAGAAGGAAAAGACAGAGAAGGACGCGGAGAGGCAGAACCCAGCCGTAGGAGGCTGGCTCATGGGGTCATTGCTGTCTGTCCTTGCTGGCGAACATTTGTCCTGATGGGGTGGTATGTCTGGCAAAGGTCTACTGAACCCAGCCTGTTGTTACCAGGCAGTAGCAACTTGATCTCAGAAGAGCTCAACAAATGGCAAGAAATTTGTTTTCCAAACAGAAGCTGCTGAAAAATTTTGAAAACATTTTCTTGTAATTTCAGAGATGGTTTTAACAGGATAAGCTCAATTTATCATTGACAGGTTTCATTTCGGCGCCTCTACAGACAGCCTCTGTTCAATCCTGTTCATGTAATTTTGTTAAAAAAAAACAACATTTGTTTGATTGTTAGTATTACTATAATAATACACTAGAAGCATAAAGCAACATATCCTATCAAACAGGAACCGTCTTGTAATCCTCGAGGCGTTCTTGATTTTCTGACCCTAACTTCCTGCCAAGTAAATTTGCTATATGTTTACAGATTGCTTTAGGCCTACAATTTCTATAATGCTTTGCAGTTTAGAAAAACATTTCTTTCCAAATATGGTTTATGTGGCACCAACAACAAGCTAGTCAAACTTTTTTCGCAACCATTGACACTTGATTAGGATACTGTTAGACACATCAGACAATCCAATTATTTCTGCAGCTTTATCAGGGCTGCACACCATAGCAATATGTTTTCTGAGCTTCCCATTTGTCCATATCTGTTGTTAAATTATCTCTGATGGAGAACAGGTATCTCCATGACAGATGTCATTCTAATTGAGTGTTGCAGTTCCGGTTAGTGGGGGTTGTTGCTTGGCTCTGTGCATCTATGCTGTGCATGACTTTGCAAAAATGTGACGGCACTGGAGTTTTTGACGTGGACTGATTGACAGATACACACTGTTCTCATTCTGCCTTGCTTCACCCTCTCTGTAGGGCAGCAAACTCTACAAAACAATGCAAGAACTTTTCACAACAGGTCATGGTTGAGCATTTCGCCTGTATCCATGTATCATCTCAGACATCAAATGAAACAAAATATCTGAGCGAGTTTATGATGTTTTGTTGGACCTGTGTCGTTCAGAGTCAATAAGCACTAAATGACTTTCCGACGTTAAAACGTTATGCTTCTGAACTGTTTTGATGGCATACTGGCATTAATAAGGCTTATTTCCAGAGCTGCCATTGCCCTGCAGTGCCCAAGATAGTGAAACTCTAATTCACAAACATGTTCTAGGCCTGGGCATTGCATGACACGGGTTTCATTTAACATCGCTGCATCAGGCTCCAGCAACACCTACTGGCTGTTTTAGATGCACAGCATGGCTGATTCAACAAAGAAATGTAAAGAAAGCAAAACCAAGGAAAAGATGGAAAGCAACAGAGCCTGAGAGGAGAGAACAGTCTGCATAGGACTGACTTGAACTGGCTGGAGAGAGCTCAGAGAAGAGACAGGATGTGAGATGAATGCTCAATAAGTCTTTCTAAGGGGACACCAACATTTGAAAATCTGTCGAAGTTCGGTAATACCACTCGAAGAAAGCAAACAAAAATATTAGTTTTTCTATCTGTAAGACTCAACTCACCCTTCCCCACAGCAGACTTGTGGAATGCTCTCATTACTGAATAGAACGCAACAAAATGTCTGACCATCTTCTGGTTCAACGTTCAGGGGAAATTTATTAACCCCTTGAGGTACTGGAGACGGTTTGCTATGAAGCAATTACTAACAACAACAATCAACACAATCACACACGTAGATAAGAGTTAATATTTAAAATGACAAAATTAGATTAATTTAAAAAAGAAAATAGAGCTAGCTATTCAGAATGACTTTTGGAGATAAAAGAATACTCAAGTCTGTTTGTCCTGCATTTTGGCAGGATGTACCTGCACCTTGATGGAAGCAGATGGAACTCGCTTGCCAAGGAATAGCTCCGATCTGCAAGGACTGAACAGGCCTTGCTTCAGACTCTCAGTCTTACATTTTACGTCTGTTTTTATTTCTAAGGAAAAGGGAACCATACCAGCAAGTTCTTTTTTACCACTGTGTTTGGACAAAATCCCAAAATACATAGCCTTGTCTGCTCAAAGCAATGACCAACCTGGACCACTTTGAATTTGAAGGGGGTTACTTACAGTAGATGGACAAATCCACCTAGAAGCCCAGTATTTATTTGTTAGTTTTGTCATTTCGTACATGCAGGTTTCTATTGTTTTGATTCAGTCTATGAAATTGTACTCTATACTGCCATAAATACTAATGCATCAAGCCTACTGGTGGAAATATCTGACAAAAAGTCTTTCCTGCTGTGTGAGTGACATTTCATGAAATCTAAAGTGCCCAACTGCATTGGGAAATTTCTTTACATAATCAGTTGGATTTGGATAGATTAACTGCAGAGTGGTATAAACAGACAAAGAAAGAAAAATTACATTGGTCTTCCCAGCATACTTTTTGCTTTAGTACAGTTCTACATGAGTTTCTGTGGAGACACTTCCTTGGTTGTGTTTGCATTCTGCTACACCGCCATGGCTTAATGTCATTATGCTATGTTTTTGCTGATAGAATTAGTCTCACCTGTGTTTCTCCCTTAGCAGCAACATGTCTACCGTTGGTCCTCTCCTGAGGGAGAAAGCTGACATGGAATTCTTTAATTGCCGAGTTAAAATTACCGAAGGCAAGTCCCAAGGGGTATGAACCACAAGCACACAGACAATATGGTAGAATATAATTAAACCTCCAGGTTAGTAAGGAAACAATTGCCACACAAATTGTCCTCTGCAAACACCTATTACCATTAAATGCTAAACTTACAAACTCAACTTGGACCCGTTTCATTTTATAGGACTCAGCAGCTGCAGTTTCAATCATCAGCAGCAATGTCTCTGCCACACGTTTTCCTTTAAATTATACAAGATCTCCCCCCCCCCATTGATAAATCCTAAGAAATAAACAAAACAACACAACTTTGTTAAGTTATCTTTAAGTCAAGTGAATCAAAACAATCCTGCTTGATTTCTAACAACTGACAGGGTTCATTACATCAAACCTGGACTGAAAGCTACAAAAACAGAGTAAACTAACTCTAAATGTGTTTTAATCAAGAATGAGCTTGTAAATATTTTTCCACAACTTTTTTCAAAAGCAGTGTTTGATGTGTCAAAAGATTATCGACTGTTCAATGAGAACAGTATCAGCCAAGCTAACTTTGCTGCAAAAATATCCTTCCACTGTTATAAAACTGAGTCAAAAGCTTGATAAACAGAGCTAAGCTATATCTGACCAACTTTATGAAAAACAATAGGCTATATGGCATTGGTTGCTAGCTAGCAGCTAGTTTAAATGTGCCTGGATTAGAAGAGACAAAAAAATAAAAGAAATTAATTTAAAAGCTTGAAATCTCATAACTCCAAGCTTTCTTGTGATGCTAGAACATCCTGTTCATGGTAGCAAGTTAGAGCTCATATAGCCTACTCAAAGGGCCATGAAGAGCCAACCTTTATTTCTTTATATTTTTGCTTTAAAAGACTCCAAAATCATTTAATTTGAAAATAACATAAGCAGTTATTCCCCAGGTAACTGCTGCTTAAAACATCTTCACTCATTAATTTATTTTCTATACCACTTAATCCGATTCAGGGTCTTGGGGATGCTGGAGCCTATCCCAGGAATCAGCAGGCAGGAGGCAGGGTACACCCTGGACAGGTTAGCAGTCTATTGCTGGGCCCGTTTTTACACATTTCCGGCCCAAACTTTGAAACTGAGCATTTTCTGTGGAATGTGTTTTTTTTATGCAGCCACTGAACACACTGACTTATGAAAGAGTCAAGCATAAGAAAACCTACTAATGCAAAGGATGAACTTATATTATGTTGATACAGAAATTATATTTTTGCAGCAATAGCAGTCTAATCAGAAATTGTATTGGATGGTGGCTGCAAGAGCATTCTTTAGGAAGGGAAGCAGGGAGTAAAGGTTTTAAGACAGGTTGCCACTGATTTTCATTCCTTGTGTCATTCACCATTCAGTGATGAAACCTCCCTGATGCTGAACTACATATGTACAGTGTATTTGCATTATACTGTACTATTCATGCCATTTCCTTTCTTAGTCCCTTGCAGTATTTGGGCTGGCTCAAGATTTTGGGGCAATACTGCACATCTTCAGCACCAAGACATTGAACAATACCAATATTTGGAACATAATCAGATCTACAGGAGCAGACTACAGCTTATAAAGCACAGAGTGCAGTAGGTTCACAGCGAAATGCTTTGAAAATGAAAAAATTCTGTGGCGGTTTGACAGCAGCCAGTAAACTTTAAAAATCTGCATTATTCTTTCAGACCCTAAAGCAGATTCAGAGGCCATCTTGTTTGACATGTAAAACTAGAAACTACTCCACCTTATATATCCTCTGCTCCTCCAACACTCTTACCTTGGCAGAACTAGTTTCAAGTACCGTACCCGGCTTAAATTGAATGACCTGCAAACTGCCCTCATGGATTCTCCCCAGCAGCGTGATTCTGCTCTCCAATTTCATCCATTGCTTTTGCGAGAGCAATGTTATCACAACCCATGTAAGTCTGGGATGGAAAATAAGTCCTTTAAATGTCAGTATTTAGAAAACAAGTTGATACTGCCACACTGACAAACAAGCTTTCACTTGAACAACTGAAAACCCAACTTTCCTCCCACCATATTTTCTGAATTGCAGTTTCCAACCAGTAGTGTAAAGTGTACAGTTACTGAGAGCATTTTACACACAGAGGCCCCTAAAACTGCAATTTTCGACTTTTCTCCCTGTTCCTGGTTATGCGCCGCTGGCTACGGTCAACAAAGAGAGGAAGGCGACATTACAGTGTCCAATTTCCAAGACATCAGAGATACGAGGACTCAGCCCAGTCTTTCGCTTTCATATCCTCAATCTAAGAAGCATCTGTGCAACCTCACACGAACATCTATCAGCAGTTTACAAAATATCATTTAGCTTTAATATGCACCTCCAGCTTGAGGTGGGGAATGAAAGAATGAGTCTGCTTATATTCGGGTGACAGAAATCCTGAGGTGACACATCACATTAAGTCTAAATGCTAGGTGACAGGCTCAGTCTGGGATGAATGGTGAATGCTTCTTTTCTGCCGTGGACGTCTGAACAGCACAGATCAGACAGGCAGCAAAAAGCTCTCATTATACTCGCCCTGGTAATCTTTCCCTGATGCAAGGTCACAAATACAAGTCTGGGATGTGTGACAGGAAATGAAAAACTCCAGCTGAGTTAAAAAAAATCCCTTTGATTGAACTAATAAAAGATGTGACTGCAGTTTTAAGGTGAAGAAACAAATTTGGACATAATCGCTTCCTTCCCTTGCTTTGTTCACTTTTAATCTTTTTATTGGACCAGTTTGATGCATTGTTGTTTTTGACTTTATGAGATAAAACAGCAAATTTCCTCATGTTTCTCCAAATACCTGAAGCTATCAGAGTGAGAAAAAGCTTCAACTCTCCTGGCGTTCTGATTGGACCATGTCAAAGCCATTTTTGACTTCACACTTCAGAGACAAAAGTTTTAGTGACAAACTTTTCCTCATAAAGCTCATACTGGTTGTCTGAAGTCTGGATTTCCACATTATTCCACTTTTTAAAGCACACACAGAGTTGAAATGAACAATGTGGTGCTCTCTTGATTGGACCCTCCCCCTCCCTTTGACAAAAAGAGAATCAGGTTTGCTTTATGTCCTTCATGGATCCAGTGATGGAGCAAACTGGCAGCCAAATCCCAAAGCAGAGAGTAGTTCTGTAACCTCAACACTTCATGTGCTAGACATGGCTACACATGACTCAAATCACAACCAAAAGCATGCCCAAAATTCTGTATGAATGTTATGTAGGAAGTATTCAAATCACAGATGGTATGAAGCACTAGCCAGGTTTTCATCAAGACTATATGGCACATTTATAATTAGTTAAAGAATTACTAGGTGGTTCACTGAGATAAACAGCTGGTGGTCTTAATTATCCAGTCGGTTGCCATTAGACTAATGCAAGGGGAGAGGATGTGATTTAAGAGCTTCATTCAAAGCTGAAAGATCATGTGGAAAATACTGTGGAAATAGAACAGAACATTTTACTTTCATGTGTTTTTCTGAGGAAGGCACAGTGTGTTCAGTGGGGCACATTTAAAGTATATTTAAGTCTCTGCACACTGAATTACTATTGAACTGCCTTCTTTTTTTAAATAATTTTTTGCCAATTTTCTGTGCATTTTCCATTTCCTACCATCTAGCAAAACACATCAAAACACACATTTCACATGACCAGGCCAACTCCAGTCCTAAAAAGCCACAGTCCTGCAGGTGTTAGATGTTTCCGTAGTATGATACACCTTATCAAAATGAAATGGATCTTCACAACTTATCAGCTTCGGCACAATGAACCAATACTTTGAATCAGGTGTGTTACAATAGAGAAACATCTAAAACTTGAAAGACAGTAGCTCTCAAGCACCAGAATTTGTCAACAAAATAAGTTCAACAGCCACAAGTTGTGTTGACAATCCACAGGCACAGTTAGGAAAAATTAGCAAAGATGGGAAACACTTTTAGCCGTTTTTTAATCTCATCTGACTGGGTTGCCATGTGAGCTTCTTAGCTCTCAAAAGCTACAACTTTTTAGTTAATGTCTTTGCAAATTCTGCACTGAAACTAAACATCTCTTTATCTGGCCAACAAGTGAGTAGTGAGGGGGGACATCAGCCTTAAAGAGATTCAGGTACACACAGTAGAGAAAACTAGAATAAAGAAATCAGTGTATTAGAAATTATTCCTGTACGTGCAAGGTTATTCTGTGGTTAAAAGGATTCTGCCAAGCAGTCATTTACAGTAAGTGAAACAAAAATAAGCACAATGTGCTTAAAGGAGGGAGAACACAGTGAGTTATAGTTAAACAGTATATTTTGTGGTCTTTACTCATTGGTCTGCATAGCAACTACCAAAAAGCTGTGTCTGAAAATGCCCAAAACAAATGACAAAGAAACAAGGAAGGAAAACAGAAAGAGCGTGTCCGTATATAAATACCCCACAACGAACATCTGGGTCAAAAGATAGAAGACTGTAAATACACTCACGCATCACTTTATTAGACACCTGCTTAATTATTTTCTGACACAGATAGCTAATCATCCAATCACCTGACAGCAACTCGGCTCATTTAATCATGTACCTGGGCCTTTGAAAACACTTCCATGTGACACAGATAAGACTTGCAGCAAGATCTCAAACCAGTTACGCAGTACAACAGGGCAGCAAGGCTTCACGTGTAATTCTATTATTCCTCTGAAATAATACAAGCATGCTTTACAAAAACACGTCCTAGATTACTCAGAACTGAAGACTCGGCACAGTATGTCTCACCACGACATGCAACCATCTTTAGGGTTCAGAGAATGGTCCATAATTTCCAGTGCGTGGCAGTCTTATGGACAAAAACACTGCTGATGTCACAGAAGAATGGGCAGACCAGTTGGAGATGAAAGAAAGGCCACAGTAATTCAGATAACCACTCATTTTACAACAAAGGTAAGTAGAATACCATCTCTGAACAACACACCTTGATGCAGATGGGATGAGCAGAAAAACACAGTGCTGCCTCCTGCCACCTAAGAACAAAAAACTGAGGCTCAAAATTGGACAATAGTAGACCGGAAAAACATTAACTGGTCCAAATTCAGGGCTAGAAATGGGAATAAACAAAATGAAAGCATTGATATTGGATCAGCGGCTCAGGCTGCTGTTATTGATGATATTTTCTTGGCAACCTCGGTCCCTTCGTAAGGACCTGTTTAAAACTCAACACTCACTCATTTTTGATTTCCAAATGCTAACAAGTTAAAACACAGTGCATCAAAGCTTAAACATCCTCAGAAACATGAACAGCAGCCATTGTGTTAGGCAAAACAAATCAACTGATATGTCCTCTACCTCATACAGTAGATATGCTACATAGCTAAGGACTGAAATGACCTGGTGCCACAACAGTCTTTGGGGATGTAAAATAATACAATCATGCAGGCAGTTGTACAGCTCTCAGTCTTATCTACAATGTTGGGAATCCATTTGCTATATATCCCTCTCCCTCCCTGCACTGCCCTGTTTCTGACCTTGTCATATAATGAAGTTGTGCTGTCTTGTCATTTAAAATTGAACAACATTCGTCCTTTATGGTGCCGCTGCCTTCCTATAGTGGGTAATCTTAGATCTCTGAGTGCCCATCTCATCCACCTGACTGCCTTTGGTAACATCTCTGAGGGACTACTGAAATGGATCTTAAAGCAGCACCTATTCCCACTACAGATGTTGTGCACTACAAGAATCTTTCACCAAATATAATCGAGTATTTGTAATTATTTTGGTGTTGGAAGCACTAGTATGAATGCAGATATGCAATTTGTAAATGGGTGGTAAAAACTAACCACTGAGAGAGGCCAAGAAACTAAATTTGTAAACAGAAAAAATGTGTGATGCATCCAGATTGCATGAGATTTTTTACAGAATAAAACACTTGATGCTTCACTTCAGCTGTTTACATATCTGAGGTACAACACTGTCATGAACCGAGCAAATCAGCTGAGCAATGATTCATGGCCCAGAGGTCCCAAAGTCCAGGGAGAGACAAAAAAAATCTAAACAACTTACTAACATCTCTTGCCAAGAAAATCCAGCTCTGCTTTTCACTTTAACACTAAACAATTAGTATTTAATACATATAATTGCTTGTGCTTAGGAAATAACCACCCCTGACATTTACTAACAATAAAATCAGACCCCGGCCGACACGTCTCAGGTCGACTTCTGAGTCAAAACCTCTAATGGATTCTTGGTCAGCATCTTTGAATTGAAAATGTTGGAAAGAAGCCATGGCTGCACCATAACACGCATGTAACTAGATTTTAAGTGCTTGTTAGAAAGAATGAAAGACAAAAGTCATGAATCAGAAACGTGAAAGTGCTCTGTTTAACCTCTAATGCCTGAATTTATTCCCAGTTACAAACAAAATAAATACCAGGAAAAACCTGGAAAAATAAAAAGATTAAAATTAAAAGATGCAATCTCTTTTATTTTTGTTTATTTGCTTATTGTCAGGGACATTGCATTTATGCATAGTTACAAATGAAAAAGAATAAATGTAGGTGATACCAAGCCTCACAATACAAATACAACACAAATATACAATACAAATTAAATATGAAATAATTAGAAAATACCAAGAATCAAATACCTAAATTTATGTAATCTTAGTTGATTTCTGTATTCTTGGACATGAAGAGAAAATAGTTTTTGAACAGTTTTAAAAAAGAAAACCTCACTTTTTTCTTTTCCCTTTAACAATTCCATATTTCAAGTAAATAAACCTTTATTTTGTTCTGAATCATTTTCCAGGACAAAAAGTAATTCTCTGTCGTAGAGTCAGGTCGTGCTGTAAAGTTTCATTTTCCATTCCATGGCTTCTCTTGGGTTTCTGTTCAACTTTGTATAAAGCATTATGGTCACACACTTTTTAAATGGCACAGGAAGAATAGGATGATTGCTGAAAGTAGGCCAATTAGACTGATGTTGTGCAACGGTCCATGCGAAGAGATGTTGACTGTTGCAAGGGCACTGCAGATTTTGACAGTGTGTACTGAATTAGTTTAAAAGCTTGTATAGCTTTAGCAGAAGTGCATCATGGAACAACAACTCCTGACGAAACACATTTGATTTGTAGTAAACATTTTGAGTGGAATGCACAAGAATTGTCAGGAAACAAACACTTAAAAAAGGATTCTTCTACACAACAATGAGTAAAAGGGAAAACTCCATTTGTCTTTGGAGTTGTGAATTTCTGCTTGAACTAAAATAATATTTAACAAGCGGAGAGAAGATGAATGACAGTAATACACCAGCCTGTGTACGATTGGCGTAAATGGAAAATTGCCACGTATATTGTCATCTCTTAATGATATTTGTTTAATCTACTTAGTGTGAAATCACATAAAAAAATTTTAACTGCATCTGGGACACCTTAATCAATAATGTAACATTTTTAAGTGGCCATATTTATCCTGTGATATTTTTCCCTTAATGAGATTAATGTTTTTTTCTGATTGACAGAAACACCAATTACCAAATGCAAGGCATCCATAATCTAACGCCTTCAAAGCCTTGTCAAAGACTCAAAGACAGATGCAGTTCAACAACAATTCAGGGGCAAAAACGTCCCTCTGTGCTCTGCAGCTTTCACACACACTGAAACCGTCATTTAACAAAATCTGCTGTTGCTTTACAGATGCAGCTTCTTTTATGTACATGGATGCATAAACAGTTTTATGTGTTAAAGCTCAGGGGTTCTGAGTTCTGCACAAGCATGTTGACCAACTGATCGGCTTCAGGTGTTCTAAAGCAGGACGCATCCAAAACCTGCAGGACTGCAAAAGTGGCATGGTCATCCACAAGACCATCAACAGAGGATGTTCAGAAATCATCAGAGGGTGCTGGGAGCAATAGTTTTTAAAGAGGAGTGGTTGGGGTGTTCATGGGGAAGTTGACAACAACAACAAAAAAAAACAAGGCTTGCACTCAAACTTGACTTAAAACACAAGCAATGATCCAAGCAGGGCTGCTCAACTCCAGTTCTGAAGGACCACTGTCCTGCAGGTTTTTCTTGTTTCCCTTCTAGTACACCTGATCCAAAAGCTTCTTGTCAACTTTTTCCCATTAACCCAATGCTTTCAGTCAGGTGTGCTGGAACAGGAAAACAAGAAAAACCTGTATGATAATGACCTTGAAGGATCATAGTTTGACACCTGTTATTCAGAGGGAAGTAGACCCAAAGGCAGTATTTTGTAGGAAGATGAAACGCTTATCTTCCTTGTAAACAACCAGGACTGCTGTGATTCGTTTCTAATTAATGCAGAGTCAGAGGAGTAGATTTTCTCACCGAAATATAAGTTTTGACCACAAAAAAGCAAAGGTGAGGCATGCTTGTGATTTTTTAAAAGTTTTTGTGGTTTTAATTGTGTTTTGTTTGTGTGGCAATGCTCTTTAGCAAAGTTTATCCTGATCATTTTTGTATGGCATGTTAGACGTGGTGCTAGCATTCATCCGGATTATCTATACTGCATGCATCAGGATTCAGACGTGCAAGTACTGCCTTTGCAGAGCTGTATTTAGCTCTCCTGGTAGAATAAGCACTGCATTTGCAGTGGAGGCTAGGAGGAGGCTCAGCACAGCCAGGCCTGGCTCGAATGCTGTCTCATAGTAGCATGCACCCCCTGTTCCAGATAGACCACATTTTACCTACAAAAATTTAAAAGAAAAACCGCATAGTACCGTCATCACTTGGCACTTCAGCTGTGTTATGGTGAAAACAGACTTCTCTGCAACCTGCAGTGAAGAAACTAGTAGCGCTCACACTGACTTAGTATGACAGTGTGTAACAGCATCCCCGCTTTATTGGATGCTTTGTGATGCTTTTTGCAAATAAAACCTAATTAAAGTTTTATTTTGATATTGCTAACTGTTCCATTATCCAATTTCTTTTCCTTTGTTTTTATTTTCACTTCAGCATTTAATGATATAACATAATAAATCAACATTAAACCTGATATTCAGGGAACACACTTAAGCAACTTTCTCACTGAAGACAAATTATACTTTTTTCTCTTATGCATGCAAATCTTATTTTTGTAGCAATCTTTTATCATAGATCAGATTTTTCCAAATCAGACTCAGATGAGTTTCTGTGTGCTCCTAAAGTGGATTTATATATTTTGATTTTACGAAATACCTCACTGTGATGCAGCAAAATGTAAACAATGGACAACAGATTAAATGATAGTTGTGCCTGCACTGATCGTACAACAAATTCTGAACCAGCACACACACACACACACACACACACACACACACACACTGGAAATGCAGAAATGGTCACTCATTACCAAACATCCTGACTTGCCATTTTAAGAAAATATTCTTCCCTCAATTATGCGCACAAAACATGTTGCAGACAAAAAAATAATAATAAGGACCAAATATTTTCTTCTGCCTGTAAGAAATCATTTTGTGAAAGTCAAAGTCTGCAGTGAGGATTTTAACATTTTTAGTCTAATTTGTTTTGTAAGTGCTGCTTTGGCATTTCCCTTTACGAGGCCCCACATTCCTTTAGAACCATCATCCTCCAATCTGTGTAAAGTTAAAAATTAGTCATTTCTGAGAAAGACTAAATGTGGCCGTAACATAAGATCTGGATTAAAAATACAGTCTAACACTGACAGCAATGAATCTATAAAGTGTAGCACTTAGCATACTGCACTCAAAAAACATTCAGGATAGAAGTGAGCCAGTTTCAACTCAGTATGTCTTCAGCTTGTAACAAGCACAGAAGTGAGCAACTCAGCGCTAGTGAAGGATTTTACCAGTTCCTCGCTGTAAGCCAACATTTAGCAGAAACGACCAGGTTTTAGCTGCTGAAATAATTGCATTTTTAAAGCAAACTCTTCAAGCAAAGTCCTTGCACATGCAGTGCTTGCAGAGTGTTTTTAAATTCACCTTTGTGCTGCTGTTCACCTGAAAAATGAACCACACAAAGGCATGGAGTATAGAGTGATTCAACACAACAACAGCAGAAGAGACCAACAAAGAAAAGCATAGCTTCTCCAAATAAAGTCTATTTTAGCTAGCTTTGGCAAAATAAGGCGTAATAGTTCCTGACTTTGACTTTCATATCCTACAGTTGTGGAATTTCTCATTGCTAAAAAAAAAAATTTCATCATCCACTGGGAAATTTACACAAATCCGCAAATGCACAGTGTCATACAGAAAGTCTGAGGTGAAAAGTATTACAAAAAGACAGGAAGGAGGGGCTTCTCTAAGAGTAGTTGGTCTATGTTTCAAATGTGCTCGGACACTTGCAACGGACTGTTACCAATTATTGCACATTGTAATTCCACTTCTGAATATTTCTTCGCATAGACAGAGCTGATAAAATATGCATCATCTTCCTATGGTCCAGTCTCTCGGACAGACGGCAGCAGAGTCGGGTAGCCTCGATACATCTGTGTGTGTGTGAGAATGTGACAGCAGGCAGTGCCGACTCAGTTCCAGAACCACAACTCTCCAGGGAAATCATTTAGTCAAGAACTTGAGGCCCAGTCAAAGCCTGCTCGCTGCTGATAAAAGGGTCATCCCGTGACCGGGTCCTGTCCCGCACCCTCTCAGCATCCAGTTTCCAAATCCCATCAGCCATACAATGATTAACTCAGAGAGAAGAAAGATTAAAGGAAAGGAATATCATGAAAGAAGAACAGGCACAGGGTGTGCAGTGTCTATGCAATCACACAAAATGCCTCAGTTTTACTGGCCGGGATGTAATGGCTGCCTTTGAAGGAGGGACTTTGATGTGGGCCTTCCGTAAAGTACCGCTGCAGCTTTCCAGCCTTTTCCAGCATAGTCATGGATCTACCCATCTCATGTCATTTCTGCTTTGGACGGACTGTATTAATCATATTTATTCCAGAGGACGGAATAAACACAAGCGTATCCTGTCAAAGAATTAGATGCGAGGCAGCGCCTCAATTTGCACCTTGTTGAAACTAATTAAGCTTTAAACACTGTCACACCAAAGATAGCCTTCTCTAATCAGTCATTCATTAAAAATATGTTGCAATTAAGACGATCCATTATGAACTTAATTGTAGTACTGGATTAGAGCAGGAGGGAATGGGGCAAAAATGGCAGAAACTCCTCAAAATCATAAGGTCATCTCAAGATGCTTTATGGAAAACAATGACCAGCTTATGATCAGCTGATTAGGTGTCACTTCTTTTCAAGCACTTCTAACAGATAATACAGTTTACATACCGTAATGATAACAAATACAGCAGATTATCACTGGGAGGCAGCGAAACGGCCTCACTTCGCTGCATCATTTGTTTTGCACTCAGTGACAACAGTAAATTGATAATCTGCTATTATCTGTGTGGTAGGCCTGAAATAAAAGCTGCACATGTAGGAGGAGCCTCTTAAATGGCCTTGTTTGCTAGAGCGATGGATGGATGAATAAGAAACGAGGGGAGCCTAGATGCACGGCCAATTAACAAGGAGCCATTTAACCTTTTTCGCTGAGGGAGACGAGATTGGTTCAACGTGTGCAGGAAAATCAAGAAGTGCAGGAGTGATTAACCAGAGTGTTTATGTCTACAACCATGTGCAGCTCTATTTCCTGCTGTATCCAATTCCCTACTTTGCACAGTAACTGCAGAAATAATGAGCCCTCTCTGAGTTTAAGCCATGATACGCGATACTTCTTGCTGAAGAGAATTCCTTTGTATGAGCTACATTGTTTGAAATGTTCTGGAAAGCCAGACAGAACAGCAGAAATGGTGAAAAACATAATTAAAAACTGGAAAAGTCACTTTGTTTGTAGCCAATGTTAATTCTACATGGGAGGAAATTACAGTTTTATCACCAACCTCCTCAATTAATCTAAGATTGCAACTCAATTTTACAGACTTGATGATTAAAATGTTTTTGAACAGATAATCTGCTATATAAAATGACCATCAGTTTATTGTTTAATTGTCAAAATGCATGCGTTGCATAATATACATCTCATGCATGTTATAAGTTGTTATATTTTTTTTAAAGTGCTTTAGAAAACATTGGTTGCTTTGGTAATGAAAT
Organism: Craterocephalus amniculus; assembly: GCA_036024015.1. NCBI lineage: Eukaryota > Metazoa > Chordata > Actinopteri > Atheriniformes > Atherinidae > Craterocephalus > Craterocephalus amniculus. Next base: position 11,634 of record JAVQJG010093925.1, on the reverse strand, counting down.
AGTGATTTGACTTCTGTTTTGAATACATTAAAAAGTTTCAATATCCTTTAGATTTTTAAAAAGAAAACACATTGCTTCAGCATCTGCGAACCACAACAACACTACATAAACACACAGCAGACTCTCAGGAAGAGTTTCCTCCAGACAGAATCACTGGGGACAAAAAAAAAAGAAAAAGTTGTTGGATTTGCTGAGAGGGGCTTCACAATAAAAGCAACAGAATTCAAAGATATCTGCAAAGTGCCTAACTCATAACACAACATAAAGAAACTGACTCACACAGACATTAGCTGGAGAAGTGTTTTTGCTTTGTATTGCACCAAATAAACTGTAAAACCAAGTACTTAACCAGCAAATGTGGAGAATGAAAATAGTCTCTTTTTGCAAAAGGTTGCAGCTAATATTAGTTAGAATATAGAGTTTTATTTCAGAGAAATGTTTTTTACTGATATACAACGTAAAGGAAAAGGTAGACTCCAAAGCTACTTCAATGTCAGATCACACCTTCCATCACTGTTTGAGCCAAGGTGGACTTCATGGGAGATGACCATGGAGGACAACTGTTGAAAGTAAATCGTGAGACTGGAATTTGCCATAATGTACACTGACAAGCCACAAAGCTTCTGGGAGGATTTCCTTTGGATAGATGAGACAAAACTGGAGCTTTTTGGCGAGCTCTATGTTCACACATGCAAAAATGAATCACCTAAGAAAAGCAGACCGCCTCCACTGTAAAACATGGAGGATGCTGGGTTGTTCTGGGACTGCTAAGCTGCATTTAAAACGGGGTGTCTTGAATCTTTGCAGGGTTCGGTGAAGTTTCAAGACCATCAAGGGATCCTGGAACAAAATGTGCTGCATACAGGATCAGAAAGTTTGGTCTAAGCTGCAAGTCTTCCAGCATGATAATGGTTAACATGATATGGTAATGAAGTTGCCTTCTAAGAGCCCTGATCTAAGTGCTACTGAACATCTGCAGGAGCTGAAACATGTCTTCTAGAGAAGGTACCCTTCAAACCTGGGACAACTAGAGCACCAATAAAAGACCAGTAACGGGTACAGATGTGTCAGTGAGAGGTACAGAAATCTTGCCTCAGAAATGAAGGATACTACCAGTTTTCATTGGTTTGATTTAAGAATTGATTTTGAATAACAATTCAAAAGCAATGCCAGATTTTCACTGGTAAATTCTGATCTATTTCTTCTTTTGTCAGTTTCCATGTGGGTTCGTCTTTAATTAACAGAGGCTTGCCAACATTTCCATCCATGTCTGTATATTGCAACGATTCATGATGGAACAGATTTAACAGCACGTTGCTTTACACCGTAACACAAGCTCACTGGCAGCGTGACACAGTATTTAACCCTAAACTTTGTATGAGTTGGTGTTCATGTTGGATGGCAAACTCAGACATGCAGTAGAGAGTTAGGTGCTGAAAATCTGATCAACATGTTAGATTCCAGATTGTGATCGATGATATTTCCCCTTCTTTATGGTGCATTTATCTCCACAATGATGATAAATAATAAATGGTCATGCAGAATGTCCTTCCAGAAACTATTTTTCTAATTTGGGGAAAGCTCCTCCATCTTCTCCTGTAATTTCTAATTATTTTATACACCAGCACAAGGATATTTGTGCAACCAAAAACCTCCATGGGCTCTAAACCTACAGTTTCCACATCATGTTACACATACCACTAGTGGTACTCGCATTCCCTGCAGCTGTACTTTGAAATTGAAAATGTAACATGACACATGAAAGGCTTCTCTTTTCTTGCTGTCATGAAAATGAAACACAGAAGTCAAATCTGAATTTGAGGCCAACATCAACTGATGCAGGTATGGCAAAATTGTACGCACACAGAAGTGGGAGTATCCTTCTCAGGTTTATTGGTAGCTCCACTCACCAATCCACTTTCATACATAGAGTTCTCATGTGTGAGAGGGCAGAGATGCTATCCTTTGATCGGTGATCTCGCTGGTCTGATCAGATCACTGATGTCAACTCCAGTCACAAGTGCAGATCTGAAACTCTGTCCCAGGTTTTGATCCCTGTTGCATGTAAAGCTACACTTTTCATTGGCAATGAAAATATTTATCTGAGCATAAAAGTGGGATGGACAGGTGTTGAGGTTTTTTTTATAAACCTGTCACTTGTCATGTTACTAAATGGGAACAAGTACTGTTTGGGGGTCATTAATGTAATAAATTATACTTTTTTGTCAATTCAGGTTTGTTAATTTAAGTATAACTTGGCCAAAAGTGTTGATAAAGCAGTTTAGGGAAAAAAATCTGACTCCACAGCTGAAATTAAAGGATAAATTACATGTTTTCAAACAACCAAAATACCATTGTGTAAGAGTTGAAACTGACACAGAGGAAACTGATTTGTCCCTCCACTGATTGAATGGAAGGACAAAGAGCGACGGTTCTGTTTTGGATTACAGTAGCATTTAATTTCTTTTGATGCCAGTAAAGTTATGAGAACAAGCTCAAGCGACAGCTGTTAATTTTAAGGAACATATAGACACCCATATCATTTACATTAGTCCCCTCGGGGGGACAAGGACTTTGCTAATGGCGACACTTAAAGGGGCAATGACATCTGGTGACATGTTCATACATTCATGTGATTCTCCGACTCCTTCCTCCTCTTATACAAGGCTACAGTGAGCGATGTCAGTGCTTATTATAGAAGTAAAATGTTGGAGAGTAGAAGAAAACCCAAAGCCATTCAGGTCCTGACATTTAGAGGGAGGTGAGAATGATGCCACTTTATTTTGTATTACTGGCAGTATACACCCGTAAATCAGTGAGACAATTACTCTTTTTGCCCCTTTAAGTTGTGTGATCATTTAAATACATACATCCGTTTTACAACCTGCCACCATTTAAAACCTAGCCCTCTTGTCTGATGTGGTTGTCTTTTTTTACTGCATTTTCAAGGTACTTACTAACGAAGTTGGTGCTTGGGAAGCCTAATAACCTCTAATGCGGTTACAAAATTGAGAATCACTGAGTAAAACAAGTGAAGATAGCACAACAAACTCCAAGGCAATCACCATTACAAAAAAACTAAACTGCCTTTATTTCTATGGCCTTCGAAAAAACATCAAGTCATCCTTAAAATATGCCGTAGAAAACAAGGCCTTTTAGTTATTTTTAATGGAGCGTCCCATCTTCTCTACCTTATCCAAAAAGCACCTAGTACAAGAAGAGATGAATGAAGGAAGGGCTCCTACACAAAATTTCTTTTAAAAACTTGTCTGTGTTCATTATTAAAAGATGGTTAATTCAGTGTGCTCCAGCCATTGTTTACACTCTGGAAGTTTGTCATCAAGCTGAATAACTTGGGTCAGATGTTTTCAGCTGGATGATGTGCAGAAAGCCTATGTTTTTGTATATTTGTATAGGCTACATGGGACTACAATGGAAAGCCACTTTTTCTTTACTCAAACATTTCAAGTTTTCAAGGTTCTAGATCGGATTATTCAGAGCAATTTTTAATTTTGTTATATTTAACTCCACTTAAAGTGCAAAGTCATAGCATGTAAAAGTGTTTTTTTACTGTGCGGTGAACCTAAAGTGTGATTAAAAGATATTTAATTAATTCCCCTCTATAAACTCCCACTGTAGTTGTCCTCAACTTAAAGCACCGTGACAGAGCAATTATCACAGTGTTACAGCTAGAGCAGCGTTATGCTGCATTACTGACAGAATAGGTTTCATTACAATGAATTATTCACTCATTAAAATAATTGAGTAGCATAGACTGGTGACATGAGGATTAACTGGTGTCTTTATAGCTCGTGTTTCATCTCCTGAATTTATATCAGGTGGCAGACATCTTAGTTTGCAAAAGATGCCCTACTTGTTATTACCTCTAAACAGTATCCCAGTTAGCTGCTTGTATTTACAAAATACAAACCCAATCCTTGTTCCCGCTCCGAGCGATGGATAATTGAAAATCAGTAGAAGACAGGCCTTATACTACGATTATCATTTTGTTCTGGGGACGTGTTGTCTCCCACCACCCTTTTTTTTTTAGCATCCAACTTCAGAAGAAGCTCTACTTGAGTTATTGAATTTTTGTAAAAAAATTAATTGCCTTAATGGCAGAGAGGGATAAAAATGTATACACTCATGTTAAAAATAAACAGTTTTATTTCAAGAGAAAAAAAGAAGAAATAAAAAAGCCAATGTGTGCTAAAGCTTCAAAGCAGATATATTTTAGTGACATCTTAAAGCTGTATGCATACAATGACAATATGTCAATGTAATGTGAAATTAACTGACCTCATTTCCCCTTGTTGTGTCTCCTTTCCTGCATCTTCATCTCAGATATTATGGCCCCTGCAGCTGCCAGGATCAGGATAGACCACCTAACTGTGGAATATCTCCCTGCTATGTTGTCACCAAATCATCTGATTAAGCGAGCAGATGTGAAATGCTAAAATTTTCCCTCCCTCGTGATGCCCAACAAAGCCTCCCTCTGGAAACAAGCAGCCCTGTTTGTCACGATTAGTTCACACCTTTTATGTAAGGTGTGTTTGTGTGCAGAGAGGAGCAGTTATTTGAAGAGAGGAACAAAAAGATGAGGCAGGGAAATGCATTATGGCAGGCAATGTGATTAGCGAGACACATTTAGTTTGGAACGCAGTGGAGTAAATAACAGGAAAAACAAAAAAAGAAAAACCCGACTATATTCAGTGGTTCGTTTCTGCTTTAAAAGAAACCGTCTTCGTTTCTCACACTTATTCACTTTCTGTAAATTCTGTTTTCATGCCATCATTTTCATCCTCACTATAATTTTGGAACGGGCATTTTGAGAACGTTGTAAAATTAAGTTCCGCCGCAGACTAATACGCACAGACATTGCCCCACTTTTGACCTCATCGCTTGCAGCCACTGATTGAGGAGGATTTAGTTTTTATGGGTGAAACGGAGTACAAATGTTCAAGTTTGGTTTATTAACCTACGTTTTCAATCACATGAGCAGAAATAGGAACAAATTATGATTGCAAAAAAGGTTTTAACATCCAGAAATGTGCTGCATGGCATAATGTATGGCTCGCTGCAGGACTACTGGGAACTTTAAAAATACTGGAATTGAATTATGCTCATTTTTTAAACATTTTTCTTTCAACATGAGACATGTAAGAGGATAAATCCAATACAAAGACAGTAACGTGTCAACATTAGATTTTCAGTGCATCTATATAAGCCAGTAGTGTCAACAAACAGGTTCTGTAATCAAAATAAATCTGTTGTGTGTGCTTGCGCCTGAATATTAAAAACAATCTCAATTCTTAGAAAGGACAGGGTGAGAGTGTCCCTCACATGAATGGTGCATCATGAAGTGCATCCTTCCTAAGGGTTTATTCTCAGAAGTCAAGGTGTCACGAGGGAACAGCTCCCCATCAACAATTTTTTAACACAGCAACTTCAATGAACCTCCTTCAATTGGTTGATTTGGTTACACAAACACTACACAATGCAAACCATACTCACTTCCTGTTTGTGTGCAGCATTTAGCAAAGATAACTGAACAGGTTAATGGGAGTTACAGATTCATCTGAAATTTCACCTTTTGCGATTGCTATTTTTTTCTTGTTTTTCTGTTTGAATTTTAAAGTCGACCCCATGAGCATGAAGGACATATGGGTAAACAAACCCACAACCATTGCAACTTTTACTTACTCTATCAGGGGCACAATGGTGATAGTTGCAGATGTAGTTTTGTTACTGCTCAACACATTGTAAAATTACTGAAATTAGATATTATAAGATGTAGTATAATTACTCTGGATTAGAGCTGGGATCTTTGGCTCTTTGGAGGGAGCCGGATCTTTGGGATCCGTTCGTTTCAAAAGACTGGCTCATCGGCTTATTCTTACATTCATTCTCACATTCATTCTTTTCTAAAAAGCCATCATGGAGTCAATTCATTCTATCCTGGAAATAATCACAGGGGAGAATTATGGGCTGAGATTTGGTCACAAAAATATCAAACTTATATTTCCCACCGATATTTGAGTTTAATTATTTTAAAGTATTGATTCATTTGACATGTGTGGTAGTGATGGGATTAATGGCTTTTTTGAAGGGAGATGGAGCTGTTCCTTTCAAAGAGCCATTCGAAAGAACTTTTCTTTATTTTATTTTATTTCATTTAATAGAATTCAAATCAACTCATTTATCAAGGAAATAATCACTGGTATAGACTATGGTAAGATTTGGTTTCAAACTGGAACACCCCACCAAGACATACTCTGTCAGGGGGAATTATTCTTAAATACTTTAATCCTAAATTTTACATTCACAAAATAAAAAAAAACTGCTATAAAATATATTTTAGGAATAGAGAAAATATGGGAAAAAATACAACAAGCTGTGGATTAAACCTAAGCAACAGTGCATATTTTAATGCACAATATTTTAACCTCAGTGGCATGCAACAGTGTATCAAGTCAAATTATGAACTTTATAGAAACAAATTTTGACTAAAATGCTCTGCAGCCAAAATACCCCCAGTTGACATTTAAACATACAAAAGCACAAAACTACATATTAGGTGTATTGTACAAAATTAATTTACAGTTAAGATGTAAACCTGGACTTCCAATCAAAAGAAAATAAAATTTTTTACTCCCACTCCCAAAGCCACAATTTATCCTCCATTAGAAATTCTATCTATCTAATGTCCCAAAAGCCATAGAGATATGAGAGGCACTGCTAAATCACTGAAGGGTAGGCTGAGATAAGATACTTTCCTCCCCGGGATTAACGTCTGAGGAGCTGACCCATTTTGGCAGGTCCTTAAAGTGTCTGAATACACAATATTTTACTGAACTGACTGTATTAGAAATGGTTAATTTACCACTGAAACTTGATTTTTCTCACAATAAAGGGTATGGAATTAGGGATGAAACGGTAATGAGTCTGGCTCTCTCAATCTCTGCCGACTGAAGTGAAATGTGTATTGAGCTGCAGGACGGCCGAGGACACGGAACTTGCAAGGACAGGAACACTTAAATGGTAACATTGTGTAATGTAAACAAAAAGCTTAAGAGGGTATCTTGTTCAATGATGTGCAACAGAGTGGGAAAAAAGACTATTTACATGACCATGAGAAGCAGAAATAATGATTACATTATCAAACTATAAACACTGTCACCTTCTCCCTATTGCAAAAAAACTAAAAGATTTTTCAGTTAATGTTTTTCTGAAATTGTATTCATTCTGACAGATGGTACTGAACAAAGGATGTCTATGTGAAAATTCAGCTTCAGTGTATTCTGACAGGATGTCCATGGTCAGGTGACTGAAGGTTCACAACATCAAAGAGCTTTTTTCAAATATGGCCAAACTCATTCAACAGGAAGTATTGTTTTGCTCAAATTAGTCAGAAAACTTCCTGAAGGTTTCTGTGCACTGTTCAAAGAAAAAAGGTGAACTTGTTCTGAGTTCACTGCATCTCCTGATAGACAACAGCTACATCAGTCATCAAAAACTAAATATGAAAACTCGAGCATGCAAAAAACTTTTAGGACTCACTAAAAAGGCTTTCACCTTTTGAAAAATAAAATAAATAAATAAGAGAGAGTCAATGTGCATGGCACCATTGGAAGTATCTTCTGGGACTAAGGTCTGACATCACAGACAAATCATAAGACTGAATGATCAGTTATTTCTACTTCTGGAGAGCAAAGTGAAAACTCACTGACATGGAAGAATAAATCACAATGTACCCAGTTGGGGTAAATAAAAGAGAAAAAAACCGGAGCCCTCTCTGTTTTTCCTTTTCCTCATTTGGCCATGAGAGCTAGTCTCTTCTTCTATCCTTCCACTGTAAGCTACCATCTGATTATCGCAGCAACATGATTTAACAATAAAGTCTGCTTGATTTTTAAAGATTTACCTCAAATTTCCTCAACAAATGGATTAAAACCATCAACAGTACATTTGATGCTTTTCTGGCTTCATATACCTCAGAAAATGCTTGAATGAGGACGAAAACTCTCCTCTTAGTTAAAACAGGATCAGCATGAAAGAATTTAAAATACTAAGAAAGCCTTTTGATTGAAACAACAGACAGAAAGTGCAAACTGTTTTCTTCAATATTCCACCTCGTCCGTTTTAAGTCAACATGGTATTCACCTGTTCAGTGAAAATGAATATAGTCAAACCTTTTATTCAATCACCTTTCATTCACTGAACAAACTTGCACGATAGTCTATTTGTTTAGGCAGCTGAATAAATCTGGAGATGTTTTCGTCCGTTTGCTCATTTATATTTCATCTGCTTTGTTCTGGATGTGTAATGCAGTTGAATAAGGAAAAATAAAAATGATTCTGCATCAAGTCCTGTACACGTGTTGCATAAATTTCTACTTTAAAAAAAGAGAAATCCAATTACAGTAGCACCCTCTGTGGGTCTAGATGATTAAAGAAGCATGTAAAATATTTAATGGGCGCAATATATGGAAGCCCTACTGGCACATGGCTGGATGTTAAATAATATTAATAAAACAGGCAGCTACTATAAAATAAGATTAAAGTTGTCACAGAAGAGATCTGATTCAGAGAAAGCTGCATATAAATTACCTCCACACCCCAGGTTCTGTGAAAGGACAGCAGCTTGTCTCTGTGCCTTTTAATCTAATTATGGGAGGATTATATAGACACCAAATATAAGAATATTTAAATGAAATTCAGGAAGAAAAAAAGAACTTGAGGCACAGCAGCAATTAGAGGGAGTTTCCAAAAGTACGCATCTTCTTTATACAGAGATGGATGGCACGGATGAAAAAATAAATGCAAATTAATGCACTGCTTTTAACATATCAAGTTTTGCTTTCAAACATACAGGCTCAATTAAATCTCCAAAATATCCACCAGAATACAAAATCCCTATTTACATCATAATCTGCAACTCTCATGAGAATGAAACAAATATAAAAACACAAAAGGAAATTTTGACTCCTTCCATTCGATTTACCTGCATATTCTTAATCTATATGGAAAATGCTGATGTGCGCATGGAAAACCCTTCTCCGGGATTCAAACCAGAGTTTGTTTTGCTTGTAGTCAACACTACTGAGCTCCCTCAAGACTTTCATTTCCACAGCTTTTCTATATTTCTTCGTCTTTCATTATCAGTGCTGAAGGAAGATATTTTTGTAGGGATTTAAGACACCAAGGAAACAGTTTAATAACGGTTCCCAGCATTGCACTGACACACCACTGTATCTGTTTGACAAAAAGAAGAACTTTATGATGTATAAACCTTTAGATAAAGAATTAAAGTCCTAAAACATTGAAATGAGTAAATCAAAACACACAATAAAACAAAATACCATTATGTTCAAGATAGCCCACATATTAGGTGGAAAAGTGAAAATATGAGCCACTGATAGAGACAAAGGTTGGCAATGAAACAGAAAATTCAGGAAAAGATCTGATTGGGGATTAAAACTCTGACATTTAAGCCCACTCATCTAACCTTTAGGATGCAGCCATTGCCTCGAGCAATGAAGAAATTCTTCTGGTTGCTGTCCTGCACAACACAAAGTAAAAGAAACAATGGATTTAATCAAAATGCCATGTCAATAAATAAATGAATAATGATTTAAAGAAAAAAAACAGAGATAGATTCTTTGTGGTTGGCTTCTGCTAGACCATGCCGTTTTGCTGCATATTGAACAAATTCGAAAGGTCAACTTAATTTATCAAGTGCAGTCGATAAAGCGATGAACATTTGTAGAAATCATAATCTCATGAATGTTATTAATACGAATCTTGTGTGATTTGCATAATCAGATCTGCAGTGTGGCGGCTCTTTTTGTCTGCTTGACAAGAACGGACATTAATTTAACCTCAGAGAAATGGATAGAAATCAACGATGGTTTTGTACAAATTTAAAACCCGTCTTTCTCTGAAGTGACAAAAATCTGCATCAAATACATAGTAAGGGAAATTATAACAGGCCATCTTCGCACCAAACATGGATCAAATCCCGATTAAACCCCCATAACAGAGAAGTAATTTAAGCTTTAAGAGAAATCTCCTTGTAAGAAAAGCTCTAGAAGTCCTACTGTCTGCAGCTTTAATGAAAATAATGTTCATGGAGCAATAACCAATATGACTTTTTAATGCACCCATCTTCATTTCTGCCGACAAATACACTGATGCTGTACATTCACGGACCTGTGATTGCAATAACATGGAGCCAGCATGCAAAATAAATAAACAAATTCTTAGCAGCTGGCGTGCAAGTAGTTATTATGCACAGCGGCAGGCTGTTAACTATCAACCCGAACCTGTCAGAGATTACTGTTGACCCTTAGGTACACTGAAGCTTCCAAACTTTGTCACTTAGTGCTCTCAAGGTATGATTAATGATACTTGATGAGGCAACATTAGAAGTCTATCAGCACCCTACCAGCTTGTTTTTTTTAATTTTTTATTGAGTACACTGCAATTTAATGAGCAGCGGGGTAGAAGCACCACAACAGAGAGAGATGATGGAGATGGAGTCAATTTGCATGTCAAGGGCTGCAAGTGTTGCTGTAAAGACTCCAAAAAAAAAAAAAAAAAAGGCAAAGGTGGTGAGGAACAGGAAGCAAGAAGCTAGAGCAATTTCCACCTTTAATTAAAGTGACCTTTTTGATTGGAAGCACAAGTCAGTATAATATTTGACAGGGACACACATTGTGTACATTCAGTGATTTGCAGTTAATTTGGCTAATTGACTGACTTATTGATCAGCAAATGGAAGTATTAAACAGTTGCAGCTGCTCATTCCTTATGCTTATCTGTGCTCAGTGCAGCTACCTGGATTCTCATGCTTGAGTAACACAGTTAATATGGAGCTTTAGCCTAACCAGATGAGTAGCGGTGTGTAACGGAGTGCAGTCATGCCAAACAGACGTTGCTCATCACTGAACAGACTGCTGAGCTCATCTCTGTGCTGCTGATTTCTCCCGACTTCAACTTCAGAAAGAAATGTGTCAAAGTTATGCAGTAACCATGTGCTTCATGTGGAGAGAATGACTTGGCAGGTTATGCATTAATTTTATTTGATCCAATATGCATGAAAAAAACACTGAACTGAATTAAAACCTCTCAGAAAAACCTTCAGAGCAACAGAAATTTCAACACATGAAAAAAGAAAAACAACCTCCAAAACAGCTTCAAAACCACAAACAGATGTTTTATTCTATTCAAAACAAATTTCATTAATTGTCAATCAAACTATAAATTTGAGGTTAGCATTGATTTAAGTAGCCAAAATTAATACCATGTGCCTTTGGAGTTGCTGAGAGACATCTATCAAACAGCATTCTGCCCGCTGTCTATGGAAGATTCTGACCACAAATACCAAAACATCAAAACAGAAATAAATAAAATAAATAACAAAAGAAACCCTCAGAGGAAAAAGGATATATCACTCGTTACCATGAAAGGCAGCAAAAAGAATTTTTTTTAACTCTGACTTAAAACTGCTGACATATGGAGAGAATTTTGTTTCTTTATTATTCAATCAAATAGAATAGATTTGAAACCAAAAATAAATTTTGAGAGCAAAAGAAAGGAATTGAGAATCAAATTTTTTTTTGTAGAGATAGAA